>JARHVA010005376.1:795000-830000 GCA_037957365.1 Torreya grandis | reverse complement strand
CAAAATATGCGGAAACCCACACATTCAAACAAGATACCTCTCCAACAACACTTAGTCTTATATCCTTTTGACAAATGGGGATACAATTTTTTTCCCCCATAAATAAACCTTCCATTGATAATGAGTATATCTTGGTTTACATTTATTACTTTACTAAATGAGCACATGAAAGACCTTTAACACATACACAAGATAAGAAGATAAAATATTTTCTATATGAATAAATATTCACACATTATGAAGGTACAGTATAAATAGTCATAGATCTAGGACCTTAGTTCACATATGATTTAATTTCATCCCTTGAATAGGATTATGAAATATGACAAATAAATCTACTCCATATCATCTATAATATATTGGCCAATTTGAAGTCACAAATAGGGAATTAGAACATATTATTACCAAAATAATAGTTTTACATCATCGTGATTGGGAAATACACCTTATGAAAACTATATGGGATTATAGGAACACATGGAAGACCACCACAAGATTTACAACTTATGATATGGTCTATGGTAAGAAGGTTGTTTTCCCCAAATAGTTTGAATTCAAAAATCTAAGGACTACCTTGGAGATTGATACACACTTGTCAAAAGCACAAAATAGAGGGTCATGAAACTCAATTCCCTAGATGAATGAAGATAAACCTTTCAATATACAAATATAATTCAGAAATAATGAATCAAGTGGCATGATAGGTTCATCAACACAATATAATTTTAACTAGGAAACTAAGCATTTATTTATGAATTAGTACAAGGATCACAAATAAAAACCTTAAAAAATATAGTTTGGTCCATATGAGATATAAAAAGTATTCAACAATGTAGTATTGAAGTTGTGTAAAATTGGTCTAGTAATATTTTCTCAAATGATCAATGGTCACCACCTCAAGATTTACAAGAAACCACTTACAAATGAGGAATTCATTATAAAATTCATTGAGGAAGAAATACCTCGCATGGATATGGAGATCTCAAGATTATTGGATGATAAATTTACCTCAAAGTTTAATTCTTCAAAGGATTTTGCTGAAGTATTGGATGAAAACTATATCTTAACATCTACTCCTCCAAATAAGGTATGAGTGCCATTTGATAGCCTTGGCCAAAAAACTATCTTGTTGGCTAGCTAAGTAGTTAATAAATTTATGATTGGGCAACCAACTCTATGGCCAATCAGAAGCATTGGTAAAAAAATATGTTGTCTTTATTTGTTTACTCACAATCAACCAAAACTCTTGTATATGTGTTACAAGTTGTTTATAGGCACTACATGTTTACAATTGCTACAAGTTTATTGTATTTGCTACAGGTTGTTTGTAATTGTTACAAATTGTATGATAAGTTTATACAATTTTTGTGTAGCTAATACAAGTTTTTTGTAGTTACTACAAGTTATATGGTAAGTTGATACATTTTGTGTGTATATTTTACTTGATATGAATAATTTCTATAAGATATGTGATAGTCATTATAGGTTTTATGATAGTTACTATAGGTTTTATGGTAGTTTTTGTAGGTTTCTCAAAATTTTATTTCAAGTTTGAAATAAAACAACCTATAGATGCCTAAAATATATTTTAGATTTAAAAATTATATCATTACCTTAAAAAATTGATCAATGAAGTGAAGATTAAAACATATGCTTTGTCATTTTAAGATTTTAGTAAGTTATCTACTTATACTCTTAAAAATTCCAAAAAGAAGCAACATTGTTCTCATAAAACATCACCAAACTTAGTGTTGTTTCCTAATCAATCATTCCCAGTACACACCAACTATTTATTATGGAATTTTTATCACAAGAAGGATGATTATTGGCTACCTACTATATGAATTTGTAAGAATTTCTCAAGATGGTAAAAATTATTTTATACATGACGTTAAAATCAATTCTTATTGAGCATTCCCTTAAAAAATTTAGCACATTCACCATTGAGATCACCACCCTCAATTATTGATTCTGCATAAGATAATTTAATCACAAATAGGTCTTCATCAATTCTTATACTATCCTCCATGATCATTCAAAAGTTTCAAATACTAATTAGAAGCTCAACATAGATTCAATAGATCAACTTTCAAAAGTTTGATTTTATTGGTCAACCAATTAGTATTAGAATAATGATAGTAGTTTTTTAGGTAATCATGTTTTAATTCTAATATTATTAAATATCACCATGTTCATTTGTGCTAGATACAATCCAATCCCTCCCATGTGTAAAATCCCCCCCACCTTTTTGGAAAAAAATCCCATCATATATCCATTCCATTGTACACATCCATTCATAAATTTTCTTAATTTTTATCATTTGAGATACACCCTTGCCCACACATGATTATCATTTTCAAATGTCACTTGAGGATAAATGATTTCATATATATATATATATATATATATATATATAAAATTTATTTTTATTTTTATTTTGGGGGGGGGGGGGGGTAAATGACTTGTCATTAATTTATGGGCATATGATAATAAATTTATAGAATGATATAATAAATTTATGATAATAATAAAGGAAACATCCCCCCTATGACACTTAGTGTCATCCACACTAAAGGTACACATGCCACTTAAATCCATCATGTCTTTGCATGTGTGATTTTTCACTTCAAAGGGCCTAATCATGGCATTTCAGTCATGAATTCATTTCAAGGTAAGGGAACACAATTATTATTGGAAGGATTTGGAGGGCATCCCTTATATCATAATCTCTAGCTAATTTTCCAACATCTATAACCCTCAACCCACTCCCTCCAACCTTAAAACTCCTATTAACATGGGCAGTGATAGAGACCAAATGGAGCCAAAATCCTACAAAGAGGTTCATGAAAATAAAAAGGTGTGTAAAAATATCAAGAAAGGTGTGAAAATAAAGAGTAAATGGAGTGTATCATGAGCATAATCCTTTGGTGGTAAGATATTTCATTGCTTCTTGGTCGAAAAGGAAGGTTTCCATGAGGGGGATTTATATTAATGTTTCTAAGGAGTTTATAGGAGAAGTCACAAGCATATATTACATAGGCACAAAAGAATACAAGGATCAATAAAAGAAATAAGAATTTATACAATTATTTTTTCGAACCAATGAATTTGTGTAAATGGAGAAAAAGGGATTTTCCCACATCAACATGCCTAAATATTGGCCCAAAGTCTACTTATAGGTCATAAGGTGCATGACCTTAGAAGGTAAGTACACCTTGATATTTTTTCACCCTTTCATTTTTTTCAATCATTTCATTAGTTTTAAGATAGCCTTCTTATTTTTTCTTGAAATCCTTGGAAAACATAGTCCCCCATCAGGTTAATTCCGTTATCCCAATCTTACATCAAGGCCTCATATTTCTTCTCATGAAACATGGTCATACCTTGCTTGGCAAAAATATCCCCCAAAAAGTATCCTCTTCTTAGGAAGACTCCTTGGAGGGTCCCCCAAATGGGGATCCCTCTGTGAGCTCCCTCCCTACCACTAAATGTTTTACTTGTATCAGCTTGCCTTGTTCCCCTCTAGATGACCTTCCCTTAAAAATGTTTTCCATCCCTAAACCTAAACCAATCACCATTGGCTCTCCCTCCACATATGATCAGAAAGGTAAGTCCTTTATAATATAAGAGCATGAGAAAAACAAAGTAATGTTTCAAAATTTCAACATAAAGGTATAGTAGGTGGGTTTTGGTTTGGTGAGACTGATCCAAGATTGGAATGAGCTTCACTAGGTGGTGGAGGAAATGACCCATGTGTTGGTGAAATATACTATACCCCCTCCCCTTTCCCCAATTCTCAAATCCCCTAAGGACCCAAAATCCCCCCTTGGTTCCCCCAAGGGGGTCCCTCTTAAGCATCCCTTCCCCCATGTGAAAGTTAGGAAATCCCTGAGGATAATTCTCCTTGGTGAACAAGCTGAGGGTCCTGGGAATCAGACTAGAACCAAAGCCTCAAAATATTAGACCAAATTCCCACAAAAGGGAAACTATGTTATGGAAGATACCTAGGAGGGTCCCCTTAATTAACATGTTTTCTATGTCTACTCTTGTTTTTATTGTTTAGACTTTTTATTTTTGATCATTTGGCCATGTAAGGCCTGATTAAAAATCTTTATTTCACTTGTGTGGTTTTGGGTCCCTATAAAACCTAGGTTACCTTATCTAATAAAAAAATTTATGGGATGATATAATGATAGAAACTAAACACTAACAAACATCCCATTGGTGAACATAATCATTGGCCATCCTTTGAATTAGCAACTTTCTCATTCTAACAAATTTTAAGACATAAAAACTTCCTTATTTGGTATAAGTGAACAAAGACAAAATGAATATGGGTGGAGATGTGTTATTAATAGAACCAATAGATAATATAATGCTAATTAGAAGGATATATTTGGTGGTAATATTAAAAAATGTAAGGTGGTTTAGTTATTTTAAGAAACTAAATATATTTTTTAAACAAGTAGCAAGGAAGTTTGCAGAGACACTTGTCAATGTTGTGTCCATTATTAAACCATGGAATATTGTCATCATAGGATATGCACTAGTATAACTATCTATCTTTTTCATGATATGAGAAATATGGAAGCAAATTCCATACCCTACAATAGTGAGGAAGAAATATTGTATTATTGGTGATCAACTAGATTACTCTACCCTAGGAACCCTTCAATCATCACTACCTCTATTATGTGTTGATTTTGTCTTTTTCATCATGAAGTATATCACTTTTGAAGGTAATAAATCCATTCTTTATAAGGTCCACTAAAAAATTATCAATCACCTAAGACATAACAAGTAGGTTACTATGCCTAATTTATTGCTCAATATTCTAATAAAAATGGTAGTTGAGTATTAGAGAGGAAGACCAAAGGATTTACCTCACCACTACCTAATCTATCTCATTAATTAAAAATTTTTAAGGGATCAAAGACCTAAATTATCATCAGAGGACTTCTTACAAATGAGATAACTACCACTAGAGGAATAAATAGATAACTTGTCAACTTAAATAACCTACTAGGTGAAGGCCAAAAAGAAGATAAAATTTGGCAACTTCATCCTTGAAGTTCAAGAATAAGGAAGTGAAGCCAGTCCCTAAGAGTAAGGTATAAGATATACCTTCATCTTTAATACTTAAAAATAATTACAAAGTTTCTCCATCTAGTGCCTCTAGGAGATAGTCCTAACAAATTAGATGCAATATAGAAATACAAAAGGCCCACATGACCTTTATAGTTGTCCATATTTAGAGTGGATAATTATTTTAAGATATAGATGAAATAGAATATGTGGGCATAAAAATCGCTAGTATTATAGATAAAGAGGGTCCCACCTCATTTAGCTTAGGATTTGTGAATTTTGGGAAAATGGAACATTTGGGCCCTATACCTAAATAAGTAGTTAAGGAAATATAAGGGATAAGATGGAATCATAATATAGGATATGACAAGAATAAACTATTTAATAATAAATGGTCATAGATAAATACTTAGAACCTCATGTTTTATTTAATGAGGAAGAATAAGAAAATCAAGAACTATTATATTCCTAACAATAAATTAAGTCTCTTAGGGAAAGAATAAAGTCATTAAAAAATAAGGAAAATGGGTTAGATGCATTGGCTAGGGTAGAAAAATAATAAGATAAAAATATTCAAGTACCCACAATATCTATGTCACTCATAGTAGGAAAATTTACTCTAGTAGCATAATAGAATCTAATAGCTATATTAAACATTAAGAACTTGATCAAAAAATTATTTACATTGATATGAGAGCCTTTGGCTCTATGATTGAGAAATGTTTTTTATAAATTGGTATTTATATGGTTGAATAAATAGAATCTAAGATGACTATATTCATGTATACAATTGACTCAAGGCTTGATAGATCCTTTGATACTATTTTCACTCAAACTATTTCCACTCAGACTAATGGAATCAGTCAAGAAGAGTTATTTATGAGGAGAGACATCAAGATCCAATACATAAAGGCCCAATAATACATTCATCATAATTGGATGATGGAATAAAATGAGGTGATGAATAAAAAATTAAAATAGTTACAAGAAAAACTTTCAACCAAATATGAGGACATCACTACACTAAAGACAAAAGTGGTTGAATTAAGTAAGTTGACTATGTAATTATGTTGTGATCTACCTAGAACATTAAGTGACCCTCACTCTTTCTTTGATATTTCTAATGAAATTACCCCAAAAAAATAGAATACATTCTAAAAAGATTATTTTCATGATTATATTATCAATTTTGATCTTAAAAGAACCTAAATATTTGTTTTGAATATTTATTGCTTAAATATTTTTCATCATATATTTTTATTGAATAAAAGAGGGGTAAGGATATGGTAAAATATCATGAAAAATAGAAAAATATTAGATTGATGATTAGAGGAGAAGCCAATAGATCATACAAGATAGTAAGTGAGTGGGAAAACTAATGTCAAATATAGATGTGGTCATATATTTTATCATGAAATATATATAGAAGCAAAATTATCACTTAACTCTTCAAAAATATTATTATGGTAGCCTTCACCTCATGTATAATGAGATGGAATGAACTCACTCCTGAATTATAGAGGAAAGAGCCCTTCTCAAAGTACAATTTTAGTGTAACATTTTATTGGGTCACCAAATAAATTGGTGTGGCAAGGATGCAATGATTTAATTTTCTAGCCATAAATTTTCACCCCCGTCCTTTCTTGTTTCCTATCCTTGACTAGATAGACAAAAAATAAATAGATGAAGCTACATAAACCAAGAGATGGGAGAAAATAGAAATAAATAAAGGTTTTTACATGAGACAGGGTTAAGGCTTGTTTGTACCCTTTGATTCTTGATAACTATGTGCCCAAATAATGATGAAATTTTAGTCACTCAAAGAAGAGAAACCAATAAAATTTGGGGGTGTGATGGGCCTAGGAATTAACCCAAATTAGCCCCTCAAACTTTTATTTTTGACCTTTCACTGCCAACAAATTTGTATATCAATGTTTCAATTTAGTCAATTTTTTAATAATAACACTCAATGAATATGTTTCATATATATTTTATTTATTATGTTACAATTATTTATTTATGAATCAAATAGTGTCATTTATCATTATTGATATTTTTGGATTTTTCACTAATCTAGTAAATGTAAATCTTAAGGAAATTTTGAGTAAATGACACTCTTAATGTTTTCTCCTTGATTACACAAGCCCTAATTTATAGAAGTTATGAGAACCATCTACTTTAGAAGTTTTTGATTGGGTTATCTATCATTTATTAGATATTTGGGCCTCATTTTATGTTCAGGCTACTTATGCTTCTATTCAAACCACTAGTTTACTCTGGTTTATGGTTCTATCCTAAATTCTTGGTTGCAAGTTTGGATGTAATGCCTTTTTTAATGAGATTTTTAGGGTCTGGGTCCCTTTTGGTATATTTATATATTTAATTATTGTATTGCTAGTTTTGGATCCCTCTTGGGATCCCAATAGGTCTATTTTATTTTATTTGATTCATTTGATGTTGGGTTATGTTGGGTTATTTATTTATTGGGTTTGGGTCCCCTAGGGACCTCAATGGTTCTTTTCAATAACAAGGCCTCTTTATCCATTAGTTTAGGTTGGTTTTTATTATAGCTAAAATATTCTAGTTCCCACACTAGTCAAAAGTGGTTGTTTCTCTTATTAGAGGTACAATCACTAGGGGTGAATCAATTATGTAAGCAATTTAAATCCAATTCCAAAACCCTTAAAACTCTCAATCACTTAATCATAAACATTCATGAAGCATGTAAACCATTCACAATGAAAGCTATGCAACATTAATGACATATAACACATGAATTATGTGGGAAACCCTCATTTGGAATAAAATCCACTCTCAATCCTAAAATCATATGGATTGTATTCCTATAATATATCATAAACAAGACACCTTTAGTGAAACACCCACTTCACAAGGAGCACCCACCCCTAAGCATGAACAAGTACCAACTTGTCCTAGATGTTGAGCACTAACATAACACCTCTTATATAAACATCTCCATAGATTTTATTTCATTGTAATATAATGTATAAATAATGTATAACACCTCTCTTCAAACCTTCATACTCTCTCAAGCTTTCACACACAATCAATGCATCCAAAACACTCTTTTAGATCACTCTATACTTCTTAACTTATCTTCAGTCATCAACCCTATAAGAACACTATTATAACATTATAAATATGACATATAGGTCATGCATATGTTCCTAAACTATCTATATTATTCAATGTATCCACCAAGAACACTACACTTCACTAATCTTCGCATATCAACACTATAAACCATCACCTTTGATTTTGTTGTTTATAGATTATACTTGTTCATTGCCTTCTTGGTTGGCCATAAGACTTTCCTTAACTCTTAATGATTTTATCCCACTAATACATATCTTAATACCACCTCTATATGTCAATAATAGCATCCGTAGATCACCCTTAAGAAGCTACTCCTTTCAATTAGGCCTTAGTAGGCCATTGAGGTCTCATGGAGACCTATTCACCCCTTTAGTACTTCACTGAGCAAAACTAGGAACATAAGTACCCTTAAAAACATATAGGTCCAATCCATATGACACTTACGACACCCTTAAGTGATTACATTCATCCCTACTCACCTCTTCATATTTAAAACCTATCAAACATTTGCTTTATAAACTAAAACAACATGAACTAATCAAAGTCAACTTGTAAGCAATTATTCATACTGAAAATGGATTGCTCAAACCACCAAAATCCATATAGATTATACTTATTTATTCTAAAAAATTTTACAATATCTAATTCACCTTGAAACATCCTAACTCCATCAACAAAAATAAAACATCCTTCTTGGGTCACCTATAGAATAAGGTCAAACCCTTAGTCAATTTTGGACCTCAATACAAGTAGGTGTATAATTAGTCAAACCTCTAAATTATTTTTCTTGGATTTACATTGAAATTATCTACCACTTTTATATTTATACCACCATCAAATTCATCCAACATAAAAATTTATATCCAAAACAATGAGGACTGGTTTTCCTTTATAAATTCAAATATTTGAATTCCAATAGTCACTTTTTAATGCAAATTTGGCTAAAGTATGGAAAAAAGAGAAATATGCTTGGAAGAACAAATTTAAACTTCCATAAATTTTTATAGACACCATGTCAAGACATAAAATTTGAAACACATGATCTAGGAACAAACCTAAATAAACCCATATGACCATTTTCTTTTGAAACCTTCACATGTGTGAACGATGATATCATCAATCTACTCACTCAACCTAATTTACCAAAAGATCAACTAGGCCTAGATGACCAAATGGAAAAATTTCACATACACAATCACTCTAAGAAATATTGACACCCCATATGTCTTGTACAATATGATCACATCATCAACAACATCCATCAACCTGCCTATCCAACCGAACACTAAAGATCCATGCATGACTATTGAATCACACTTTGCCATTGACTAGCTAGAAACCTTGACACGTTATGAAGAACCTTTTCCACCTCATGTATATTATTGGAAATCTTGGATACATCATTTAAAACACCTAAAAAATCTCCCCCTTTGTCATTTATGTCAACACTAATACAAAACTATGCACACACTCCTTCCTCTATAAACACTTTCTCCCCCTTTGTCACAATGCCAAAGTGGGCTTACATGATGATCCTAAGGACCTAAATTTTTATTCAAATGTTTTCAAATCCAGCATTAATAATTCAAATCCTTTGAGATATGATAAAAACTCCCCCTATCATTATGCATACCATTTCTTACTAGATCTTCACAATCTTACTTATTGACAACACACCATCTTGACCATGTCCTGATATATGAATTTTAAACATACAAAATTAATAAAATGGGAGTGATAACACCTTAATAAAATTGATAGGTACTCCACCTAAGTCACTTGATCACCTTCAAATAATCTCTAATCATGATAAAATTTCATGGTTGCCTTCAAATTTTCTCTCACAAGTCAACTCCATGATCACCAACATATGTTAAAACCACTATTAAAACATGAAGGATGTTCAAAATAGACTAAAAAAGTCATATTATAACAATAATACCTTGTTATTTTGGATAAAATGACCAAAAATTTTAATTCTTTTACACTAGCCTTGACTAGAGGCCTGGTGTCCCTACCTGAACCTTGTAGAGCCCATAGATTTATATGTATTCACTTTCATGGATTGAAATTTCATATATGGAGTACACTAATATGTACCATAATTAATTCCAAGAATTATCATTCAACTCTTCCTCTACACTATAGCTCTTTCACAAACTAACCTACCAATTAGCCCTCCATTTGCACAAAATCTCATCTATAGGACAAACTACACATTTTCAAATGGATAAAAACATTTTTTGAGCATCATTTTGGCCATTTCAATGGATTTCATAGCCTCAGGTCTCAAATCCTTTGGGAAGGTCACCAACTCACATGGTGCAAAATATAGGGCATTAAAAAGAAATATGGTAAACTTACTATCTCCCATTCAAATCAAGTTATTGAAACTTGTCTCACACTTAGAGGTCATCAATACACCCTTTTGGATAAAATATTGAGGTCAAAATCCTTTGAGAACCCATAGAACCATGAAATGGTTTTTGACTTTTTAACCCTTATTCATAGACTGTCATACTTGAGAGCCTTAAAATATCGTCAACTTTCCTTAAAAATATATTCAAACCCTAAAACCACATTAATGAGGTAAAAACACCTTTATATGTCACAAGGTTACCTTAAACACTCACCAATCCTCATTTGACACCTGGAACTAGTCATTATATGTATGCAAACCATGTGTACATAGTAGTCACTATGCATAAACACCTTAGAATGAACATGGAAGTCTTATATCATCTTGATATCACTTATTACCCTTATACACACCAAATACAACTATACTCTACCCTTGGTTATGTTTACAAACCTCAAAAGCATCAAATTTGCAAAAAGAGTACACACTTGGCAATGAACACTAACCAAAATGGTCAAATAGAACAAATAGCCCAAAAAGCTACATGTGACCAATCCAATGAATGAAACCACATATATTACACTTATACAAATCCTCTTTTCCCTCCATATTATTCATTACCTTCACTCTTCATTATTTTACCTTCTAAACCAACCATAAAAAAATTGACTAGAATTTTTTTAGGACCAATGTCCTTGAACAGAACTCTTGAAGTTTTTCACAATAAACCTATGGAGAAAACTCATGAACTTTTTTATCCCCCTTAAAAAATGACATTATAATGATTTATAGATAAGGATATTACTCCCAAGATTTGTATTATATATTCAAATGTTGATTTTGTCAATGGTTTGGTCATAATATATGTAAGTTGTTCTTTTGTAGGCACATATTCCAACTTAACACTTTGATTACTTGTTCTCTCAAGAAATGATATCTGATAGGAATGTGTTTCAATTTTTAATGCATAAAATGATTATTATAGATATACATTGTACTAGTATTGTCACAATATATTGGACAAGGTTCATTTTGTCTTACCTTATAGTCTTTTAGGGTTTGTTTCATCCACATTACCTACATACAATAGGAAGCAATAGATATATACTTAGCTTCTATAGTTGATATGGATATAAAGGATTTTTTATTACTTTACCAAGACACCAAGTATTCATCCATGAATAAAACATCACCACTAGTGCTCTTCTTATCATCTACACATCTTACCCAATCTACATCAGTGTATGACTTTAGAGTGAATTCTTTGCTCCTAGGGTACCATAAACCATATTCTATGGTGCCCTTGAGATACCTCAAGATTATTTTGACTAATTTCAAGTGAGATTATCTAGGATCAGCTTTAAATCTACCTACAAGGACTACTACTTCCATGATGTTAAGACTAGAAGCAATAGAGTATAAAACACTTCCAATCATGGATCTATACAAAGTTGATCAACATTTGGTGAGTCATCTTGTTTACTTAACTTGCATCCTGTGATCATTGGAGTACTCATGGCTTACAATCCAACATGTCAAACTTCCTTAGCATATCATTGATGTATTTTTCCTATAAAATGAATATCCTTAGATCAAGTTGGTTAATCTACAATCCTAAGAAATAAAGTTCTCTCAACATTGACATTTCAAACTCAGTCTTCATATTATCTATAAAATCTCTACTCATGTTGTCATTTTCAAATCCAAAAACTATGCCTTCAACATAGACTACCAATAGTAATTGATGAGTGCCATTTATTTTAATGTATAAATTAATGCCAGTTACTCCTATTTTGAAAACTTGGATCAATAGATACTTCTCTAATCTATCATACCAAGTTCTAGGAATTTGTTAAGACCATATAAAGCCTTATTTAGTTTACAAACATAGTTTTGATTACTTATCATGGAAAAATCTTTAGGTAGCTCAATATATACTTTTTCATCTAAGTTACCATTCAATAATTTAGATCTCACATCCATTTGGTAAAATTTGAAATCTTTGAATCTTGCATATGATAAGAAGAGTCTAATTACTTCCATTATTGCCATAGGAGCAAATGTCTCATCAAAATATATTCCAACTTGAGCATGTCTTTTACACACAATTCTATCCTTATTTCTTATGAACTCTCCTTTTTCATTCATCTTGTTTCTAAATACCCACTTAGTTACTATCACATATTTATCTTTTGGCCTAGGTACTAAATCCCATGTTTCATTCTTTACTATTTGATAAATTTTTTCATCCATTGCACATGTCTAATTTTTATCTTTGCAAGCTTCTAAGAATTTTGTAGGTTTAATATTGGATAATAGAGATGTGTCTTTTTGATTATGATTGATCAAAATTCTCCTTCTAGTCTAAAAACTAGCATTCACATCTCTAATTACTTAGGAAACTAGATGACCCTTCTATATTATCTTAGATGGAGCTCTAGTGTCTTGTCTTACCTTTTCCTCTTCATCATCTGATTGATCAAGTATGCCTTCATTATTTGAAATAGGGTTCTCAATAGTGTCATTTATCTACAAGTTAGGCTTCTTGATTTTACTACCTTTTCAACTCTTACATTATAAATTTTAACAAACTTGTGGAGTCTCATATTGAAACATATGTAAGTAGAACTTATAGAGGAATAACCCAAGAATATGCCCTCATCATACCTTGAGTCAAATTTACCAATATTTCTTCATCCCTCTTGATAAAAAACTTGCTCGCAAACACTAAATTTTTTGACATTAGCTTCCCTATTCTTCCATAGCTCATACATATTATTATCATAATTTACTCTAACTTGGAACCTATTTAAGTCTATGTAAACTAATGTATTATCAACTTCTTCCCAAAAAAATTGATAGTTTAGAATCTTGAAGCATGGTTCTACTCATCTCTTGAACAGTTCTATTTTTCCTCTCAACTACCCCATTCTATTGGAATGTCCTAACAATAAAATATTGTCTTCTAATCCCTTTTTCCTCATAAAAAGTATCAAAATCATAGGACGAAAATTATCCTCCTCTATCTGATCTGACACACTTGATTTTTGTTCCTTTTTCATTTTCAACAAAAGATTTGAATGGTTGAAAAGTTGTTAAAGTTTATGATTTCTCCTTAAGGAAATATATCCAAGTCATCCTAGTAAAGTCATCAATTAACAAAATAAAATAATTGTTACCTTGAATACCTTGATTTTTATAGGTCCACATAGATTACTGTGAATCAATTCCAATGGTACTATGCTGGAGTTCTCCTTAGATTTGTAGCTTCTCTTAGTTTTTTTCCCATAAAGGCATGCCTTAAAAAGAGTATGAGTAGTCATAGTGATTTTAGGCATATGCCTTACTAATAATTTTGAATTGATCCTACCAAGTTGTCAAAATTTAAATACCCAAGTCTTCTATGCCAAAGACAACTTTACTCTAATTGATTCATGAAACACTCCTCTTTATTGGATTCATGGAACACATACATGTTTTTTTATTCCTTGTGAATGTTTTCAACAAATTTGCCAGACTTGGCTCTTCTCACTTCACATCCTTTATCATGAAAAGTAATAACATTTCCTTGATTACACATTTGTCTAACACATAGAATATTGTGTTTCAAACCTTCTACATATAGAACATTTTCATTTTTGGTGTGACCATTATCCAAACTAATAGAACCTTTCCCAACTATGTTATCAAAATTATTATCACCAAATCTTAATGAACATGAATTATGTTTCTTAAGATAGATAAAATTTCTAGTGTCTACTATCATATGACTTGAATATCCACTGTCTATGTACTATTTCTTGTTTTCATCATCTTGAGTATGTAAGGAAGTTTGAATAAACATTGAATCTTCCTTTGGTGTATTATCTAAATCATCCTTCTTCTTTTCCTCAATCTTAGATTTATCTTCCTTGAACCATTTGATGGTGTCAATGACATGAATTTAATTTTTCCAATAGTAACTCTTACAGTATTTAGATATATGTCCCTTTTGATTGCAATTATATCATAGAGCCTCATTTTTATTCCTTGAAGAGAAAGTATAGTTCTTATATTTGTGACCATATTGATTACAAGTGTAATAGTACCCATTGAATACATAACTATAGTTGTTCATGATAGTCATCCCTTTTACTTGACCATAAATAACACAAAACTTCTCATATTTAATCTCTTTGGTAGATCTATAATTATTCTTGTCCTTAGATAAAAGTAAATCTATATATGTCATATATTTATCTTCCAAATGATCCATTATTTGATTCAAACATTTATCCATCATATCCTAAAAATTATTGACTATTATTTCTATTCTATCTATTTATGTCTTCACACTATTAATGCTTGCATTAATCTCATAACATATAGAGGAATTTAGATCTAAATTTTTACTTATTTTTTGGTTCTTCAATCTTTCATTTTTTTCCTCTAGACATTTCATCTATGATAAGGCACATACTAGTTCACCTTGAAGATATGTCTCAACTTATTTGTCATCTATTATACCTATGATCACCTTCAAGTGGTTAAACTTGAAAAGAAGGTGCGGATATGACACAAATTATTAGTGGCATAATTACTTAGGGGGGTGAATTAGTGATGCAAGTAATTCAAATCCAATCCCAAAACCCTTCAAACTCTCAATCACTTAATCATAAATATTCATGAAGCATGTAAACCATTCCCAAAGAAATCTATGTAAGATCAATGACACATAACACATAAATTATATGGGAAACCATAATGGGGAATAAAACCAAATCTCAATCCTTCAAACACATAGACTATAGTCCTATAAAATATAACAAACAAGAGATGATTAGTAAATCATCCACTTCACAAAGAGCACCCACCCTTAAGCATGAACAAGCACCAAATTATCCTAAATGTTGAGCACCAACACAACACCTATAATATAAAAATCCATAAACTCTGATTGTCTTTCAATCTAATGGAAAAAAATGTATAACACCTCTCTTCAAACTTGTAACTCTCTTAAGCCTTCACACACAAGCAATGCATCCAAATAACCCTTTTGGATCACTCTATACTTCTTCACTCATCTTCAATATTCAAACCTACAAAAACACTATTATAAAATCATAAATATGACATATAGGTCATGCATACATTCCTAAACCTAATATTATCTTCAATCCATCCACAAATTACACTCATGCTTCACTATTATTTGCATATCAACTCCAGAAACCATTACCTTTGATTTTTCTCTTTATAGAGTATATTTATTCATTACCTTCTTGGTCGGCCATAAGACTTTATTTAAATATTAGGGATTATATCCCAATAATACATATATTAATACCACTTCCATATTTCTATCATATCATCCATATATCACCCTTAAGTAGCTACTCCTTTCAATTAGGCCTTAGTAGACCTTTTAGGTCTCATGGAGACCTATTCACCCCTTTAGTACTTCACTGAGAAAAAATAAGAACATAAGTCCCCTTAAAATAATATAGGTCCATGAAACATAACCCATAAGACACACTCAAATGATTATATTCATACATACTCACATTTTCTTATGCAAAACCTATCAAACATTTTCTTTGTATACTAAAACACCATGAACAAATCAAAGGTCAACTTATAAGCACTTGTTCATATTAAAGATGGATTGGTCAAAACACCAAAATCCATAAAGATGATCTTGATGGAGTATAAAAAATTATCCAATATATAATTCACCTTTAAACATCCAAAAACCATAAATAAAAAATCAATCATCCTTCTCAAGTCACATGGAGAAGAAGGTCAAACCCTCAGTGAACTTTAGACCATAATAAATGTAGGTGTACAATTAGTCAAACCTATAAATTATTTTTATTGGATTTACATTGAAATTATATATCATTATTATTTTTATACCACCATAAAATTCATCTAACATCAAAATTTATATCCAAAATAATGAGTTCTAGTTTTCCTTTTTAAATTCAAATATTTGAATTCCAACAGTCACTTTTTAATGCAAATTTGGCTAAGTATGGAAACCAGAGAAATATGCATGGGAGACTAGATTTGAACTTAAATAAATTTTGATCTAAAACATGTCAATACCTTAAATTTTAAACACATTATCTATGCACAAACCTCAACAAGCCCATGTGACCATTTTCTTTTAACACCTTCACATGTTAATTTTGATGTCATCAATTTGTTCACTCAGCCTAATTTGTCGAAAGACTAACTAGGCCTAGATGACCACAAGGATGACCAAATGTAAACATTTCACTTTAATAATCACTAAAATCAATTTTTACACACCATATGGCCTCTACAACATGATCACATTATCAAACATATCCATCAACCTACCTATCCAACCAAAAACTAAAGATCCAGGCATGACTATTGAAGCACACTTTGTCATTGACTAGATAGCAAGCTTGACACCTTATGAAAAATATTTTCCACCTCATGTAAATATTTTAGATATTGGATACATCATTTAAAACACATCAATATCTTTGGGAGACCTTGGCCTTCATTTTTACCAAGGACAATTATTTCTCTTTGACCCTGTTTAGGATGGAGAACTCTTTAGTTTTTGATTTGGGGTATGTTGGGGACCCCTTTGATCTTATTGGGTTTGGCTTTCAGATTATTTGGTTTTGGTTCCTTATGTTACCTTTATGTTTCTATTTCCCCCTTATGGGAGATCATTTTAATACCTCTTTAATTGGATCCTTTTATTATGGATACATGGGCCTCCATTTATGCCTAGGCCAGTTTTGGATCTAGTCAAATATTGGATTGGTGATATATTTATTTACCTTGTTGGGTTTGGGTCCCTTGGAGACCCTTGATGATTATTTTTGAGATGATTCTCTCTCCCCATTATCCCCAAGTTGGTTTTTGGTCCAACTAAAACCAATTGGCTCCCACACTAGTCAATTATGATTGTTGATCTTTTCACTACCGTTTCCTCTTTTGGTTGGGGCCTTTTTATTTTATTTGTATTTAGTACCTTCTTATATCTTGTGTAATATATGGGGTGACTCAAACCTCTTGATGTTTCTATGCTTGGTTCCATGCCATTTCAAAAGTGGGTTTACCTTAATCTAATTAATTGGGAAAGTTATCCATAGTAATGGCTAAAGCATTCAAGTCACCCATAACAACTAGGTGACTTACTTGTAGAAACTTTTCAAGCATTAAATTTACCCATAGAAACATTGATATATACTCTTTTAGAAATGTGATGGCTAGTTAATGGTTTTGAGTAAAATTTTCCCATGATTTGATTATGATGGTTCCTCATTTGAAGGAAAAAGAAGAGTTAATTTTAGATTTTCTAATCCTTATTCCTTATCCACTGAACCATCCCTCCTAATGAGATACAATAATGAATATTTTTTCCTTGTACTTCCTATTTTATATGATTTGCAAATGTTATTTTAGAATTTATATTATAACCATCGATATGGAAAACAAAAAAATAAAGGCCTTCATTCTCTAATTAGGAGATATTGAGAAAGACACAAAAAGGGGGATATAGAAAGGATGTAAAAACTAAAAGATTATAGATTTGAATCATTTTTCTATAACTATGTCATATAAATATTTTCAATGCTATAGATTTATTCATGAAATAAAATTAGTTTGAATTAAATCATATGTAGTAGATGAAGGGGTTCTAACACAACTCCAACTAAGGTAGGGCCCACTCATGAGGAATTGTGGTGAAAAGCTCGTCTGTTAATTTAGTTTTTTCTTTACATTGTGTATGTATATTCTACCTTTTGTATAATATCTATAGTGTATTTCCCTTCCTTTAATGTTTGGATTTTTTCATAAGCATATTTAATTTTGTAGATTTAATTCAAAAAGTGTGGGAAGCTTCCAAGATATTTCTATATTTTTTCATGCAATCAAATTTCTTCCAATTTAATTTATTCATTTAATTTCTAAAAGCGTGTTTCCTTATATACAATTATTAGTACCTTAGCACTCTAAAGTGAATAATGTTTCACATATAAAGTTAATACCTTGCCAAATACTTTAATTTGAAAATTATTAAAGTGACATTACCAATAAGTATAATTTCCCCTTGATTCATCTCTCAAGTTGTATGTGAGCACTTGTTGCTCATGTAATTTTGATGTTTTGATTTTTACCATCAATATCCATAAACTTAAGAAGAGAATGAAGTATAATTAATGTAGGTTGATGCAAGACCATCAAAATATGAAACCATTTCAATAATGTAAAAATGACATTTTTATTTGTTCATGGTCTTAAATGGTATTAAGAATATTTAAAAGGAAATAATAAGCTTTGTTTAAGCTTCTTTAGTTAATTTTGAGTAATTTATGTTTTTTTTCCCTCCAAAAATATATATTTAAATATTTAAAATATTTGTAAAGAGATAGTCATAATTGTGAGGAACCATTGAGGTCATAAGGGATGTTTAAAGTGATTTTATACCTAATATTCATATTTTTCTATGTTTGAGTCCAAGTCAAAATATTTATCTCGAAGAATGTATGTAGAAGAAGAAAAATAACTCTTAAAATTAGTAAAAGTGATAAGATCAAGACCTAAAAAGATGGAAAATAATTATTCAAAAGAAAATTAAGTTAAAAATGATGGTTATAAGGATATAAGTGAATAAAAGAGTAAAGGAGAGTATAAAAATATTTAGAAGTCATGAGGAAAGAAGTAGAAGTGGTTATTGATTGCAGTAGGAAGGTAGTAACAGTCCTATTAAAGGTCTAATTTAGTTGTAATAGTCCATATGGGATTGTTTGTATGTAAATTGGAGATAGTAATAAAGGAAGTGTAATATATAAGTTTTGAGTGTGTGTGTAGATAGTTGTAGGTCTTATAGGCATGTGTAATGCTTTTATAATGGTTTAATGTAATTTGATAGTGGTATGTGTACAATTTTATGGAACCCAGAACTATATTAAAGAGACATAATCTAGAATAGAGTATTATGGAACCCATTATATTGAAATAAGGCAATTCTATGTATTCATGTTCTGATCTCTGTTATTAAGTTGTGAAAATTTATACAGGTCTTTGAATGGGTTTAGCATTATATGCCATTCAAAAGGATCAATTTTACCTATGTAGATCAAATATGACTCTATGAGACATATATATTTATGTACGCATAATACATTTCTCAGAATCCATTAGGGTCATAAATGGAAAAAAATATTTAATTAATTTTTTTTTAGTGCCTATAGAAAGCTTGCAAATGTTTATGCATTACATTTTCCCCTATCTTATTGAGTTTCAAAAATAAAGCATTGACCAAAATATGAATAGGTGTGTATCTTTTAGATGTATTTTTTCTATATTGACTACCTTTTGATATTTGATTTGATTCACTTGATATTTGGTACTAAATAAAATTTTGACTAATAATGTGCATCCAATAATTTTCTTGACATCATCAAATATCACTTGAGTCATGTCATTTGAACTATTTGAGCAATGCATTATAGGTGAAAGTTAGTCTAGATAAGGTCATTATTTTTTATATAGTTCAAATACAATATTAAAATCAATAGATCTGATATTTACACCTTAGTTATGAAATGAAACAATGGAGGTAACATACAGGTTCAAGTAAAGGAAAAATCGACTATCTGATGTAAAATATTATATGATTTGTGATTCATTTTATGGTTATAACTTGAAGATTAAAAGCAAATAACAAGTCTGTGAAAAAGGCAAAAGTTAAACTTATGTATATGATCGTACCATTGAAGACAAATTCACCTTCTCTCATGAAGATAGAAATGAGGAATGGCTTGTATAAATACATCTTTTGCTATCATGGAACACTATTATGAAGGTATTAGAGTTTCTAATTGGATCGATATATAAAATAAGACACATAAATTTGACATAGTTTAAGAGTTAAAGAAAATGTTTCATGGATATCCTATATCAGTTGAAAGAAAACCTTGAAGATTATTAGATTATAAATTTTTAATTATATATTTGTCACACATTTGTATGGGAGGTTGATTTATTAATTAGCCAAGATCTATGATAGTAATGTTGCATGGTAAATAATCATCAAATTGAATAGCATGGTAAGCCTACTTACACCATTCTAAAAGATTAAAATTTTAGTTTGATTACTTTTCCAAAGTAATAGGCAACTTGCATATTAAGTCTTGTGACATTAAATAAGACTACCAAGAAAGTCTTCAGAAGACTTGTTTAAGATCAATATAAAAAAACACAAGATTAGTCTTCATTGACTTTTAATTAATATTTAAGTGTTTATAAATAACTCTAAAGAAGACATTTGATAATAATATTGATCTTTAAATAATATCAGAATTGATATTGGAGTGTTTATGTTGAATAATGCTATTTATTTTTGGTATCATAGCATAGAAATACTCTTTGGAAAATATATCTTATGAAATTTTTTCAGTTGTTGAATTGAATGGTGCAGCTGAGAGGTGAATAGTATAATAGCTTAGAGGAAGTTTAATAGTGAATGAATTTAGGAAGCTTGGCAGAAACTCATTGAGAAAGGTATGTGTTTGTGTGGGTATGTTTAAGTGGCATAATTTAGTGATTAACAATTTGTAGGTATTGATAAAGATTGATAGGCAAAAAGTTGTTTAAAAACTTAAGTGAAAAGAGATAAAGAGATTTGAGTGCCAAGGAGATCCCTAAAGCCATAGAGGCTTGATAGAGTGAAGACTAAAAAAAGCTATTGAAATATCAAGGAGAGCTTAGAAGAGTTTAAAATTATAAGGCAAAGGGCTATAAGATAGTTCCAAAATATGAGGGTGAATAATAAACCTAGGTAAGGTACTAGAGATAACAAGAAGGATAAACTTGATAAAAAAAGGATAGGTCTAGTAAAACTTAAGATAATTTTTGATGCCTAAAACTTTCATTCTCAACAAACAATCTCCTATAGCAAAATTACATGCATGGGACCAAAAATTTATATCTCTAAAGTGACCTCTAGTATTTTAGAAGCTAGCTCTTTGAATAATTGGGGAAGAAAAGGAGAATAAGTAAATACAAAAAAAAATATCTAAGGTGATGCAATAGAATTATTAATATATCCACTCCTAATATTTTATAATACATTTTTAACCCTTTAAAACATTATAGATTATATAAAAGAGCATATACATAGTTTAAATTTTGCAATATAAACAAAGAATAGAAGCCAATACTATAGAAGCAAAGAATAGAAATAACAGACAATAATTGATTTCATATAATTAAGCATAGAGCACCACATCCTCTTCATTATTAGGTGGAGAATAAGATACAAAGGCATAAAGGCAAAATATAGACTATTCAATCCTTCCCATGAGGGGCACCTACTAAGGTCTTAGAATGAAAAACAACTATTGCTAGTTCTATTCAGAACTAAAACTATTATAATGGATGATCTATGGTAATGGTCATGAAAACAACCCAATATTAACTATGTACCAACCCCTTTCAAAATAAAGAATCCCTAAATATATATAGGCATGATGGCCTTAGTTCAGTATATTTTACAAGGTAAAAAGGAAACAACACCTAGAGCCTAGCACTTGCATTCGTGATGAGGCCATTGTAACTGAAAGAGGAGCTTTAGCTCATAAGTGTAGATGACCCTCAAATCTCAAATATGGTACAACCTTAATGTATCATGATTCCCTTGATGCTTAGAGGAAGTGTTATAGTGATGTATATCTCTTTCCAAACTACTCCTAGAATTTTTACTAAAAATGGGGCCCACTTCCCTTGGCCAATGGTGCATCTCAAAGATATGTTTAAAAAAATATATCTTAGATAAGCACCATGATGATGCATGGCACAAGGTAATGCCTTTCAAATATGGAGCTACTCTATAGGTCCCATTAATTTAACCAACCAATGGTGCACCTTTGTCTTATAAAATAAATCCATTTACTCTTGAGGATCACTATGATGGCACATGGGGAGTCACCACTACTCATGGAGTGATTTGAGAACTCTTTTGTGATGGATGAGCATAGAAATACCACATGCACCAATAAAAAGAGCTAAGACTTAGCCAAAAATTAAAATGGGAACCTTGAGGAAAAGAGGAGGTTGATACTTAATCCACCCAAATCTCAAATCACATCCATGATGAAAATCCATCTGCCCAAAAACTTCAAAAACATGGATTTGATCCATAGTTCTAGTGACTTGTATGGGAATCCACCTACAAATGGAAGAACCCAAAATTCCTAGTTTCACAGACTAGTCAAAGCAAAAATGTAAAAATAAAGGCTCCTAAAACTTATAAATTTTGAAGAGTGGTGCTCAAAGGTATCCACTCTACATTTGAAGGCTAGGATTTCATTTTTAGAGTCTCTAAGGCTCTATCTAGATCAATTATCTCCTTGAATGAGATGTTTCTCAAACCTAGTACAACTTCTCACATCTAAAATTCAAGATAGGCAAGGGGCTACATAATAGTCTCAACTTCAGAGAAATTTAACACTTGACCAAGGGCCATAAAGATGGTCTAGTCATTTTGCTTTACATGTAACAACTCTTTTATCTTGTCCTCTAAAAGGACCATGTTATCTATGAGGAATGGGGATGGGAGTCCTAACTAGACCAGTTGTTTAATGTGTCCCTTTATGTATCAAAACACTTACTCTAAGGCATTCAAATATGCCTTACATTTCAATGTATCCTTACTACAACTCAGGTATTCATTGACCTTCAATTCCACCTACATTTTATCATCCACCCTTGCTGCCTAAAACATCTCATTTATTGTGCTATATAGCTTATGGACTAAGATCTATGAATCTTGGACTTTGGGGGATATAAAATCAAGGATTTGATCCAAAAACATGCTTACTTGCACTATTAATCACTATAAATCCACAATGAATCTAAGCATTGGCTTCAAGTGTGAGGCCACTTTCTTTATCCTCTCCCAATATCAAACATATAGTATTTGGATCATTGGGAGGATGTTTGTGGTCTAAGAGTGGGTGGAAAGGTCATTATTCATCTATTGGATCTCTTGGTCCTTGGCCTAGGACTCTTGGTATATTTACTATTTCATGCTCGTAGAGTTCAAAAGACTCTTCTAAGCTTGTATAAGCTCTATTTATTTTTACTATATATAATTCTCTATAGCCTCTTTTTCCCTTTTAAGGCCATCCACCTTGACCTTCAACTCTGATACTTGGATTTGTAGCTAGGCTCTTTGGTTAGCTTCCAATTGAAATATCTCATAGATGATGTGGCTCTATAAGTCAAAATATATCTTTGTGAGTTTTGTGTCTTTGGATTTGGCCTATACATTTAGGCAGTCAATGGTGGCTTTAAATCTTGTTATTTCTTATTCCTTCTTCTCCAAATGATGACCTACCTTGAGGTGGTCTATTTTTTTGTACTTTTAGGTCTCATCCATTAGTTAAACCCTATTATATGGCCTTGCCTAGCTGAGGTTTAGGTTGATGGCATGGACTGAGTAATCTCCTAGCTACATCTACTTTTGGGGCTTGATTATTTCAGTGTCATGTGTACAATCATTAGATATTGCTCTATGGGGTCAAATAATGACCATATGTGTGGTATTATCAGGGACTTCACTTTCAATCTTCTTGTTTTATCTAGGATTCTCAAGCTTTCCTCATAGTCTCTAGTTTCTAGCGGAGTTGTTCCTATAATTGAATTATTTCTCCCATGAAGGGGGATCCCTATGATAATCTGAAGGGAATGGTCACTTGTTGCTATGAATCAACATATGGTTTTCCCTTAGGGATGAGTGGGTGAATGGTTAATGTGGAAGGTGATAAGGGTGAGAGGTTGCAAAGAATGATGGCAAGTGATTATGCCATGATGGATGTAGTTATGGTGGATGAAGGTAGAGGAGTGAAAGTTGACATAGACATGGTAGATGGTTGAGTGGTGATCAAGGTGGAAATGGTGGAAGGTGAAGAATAATTAAATAATAAAGAATAAGTGGAAAGGAGAGGGTGAGTAAAATTCACCTTTTTATTCTTGGGCTCAGGAGGAGAGCTAGAACTTGTGCCTCAAATCTAGGCTAAGATACCCTTACTTTAGGTTGCTTTGGAGAATCTTGTTCATGTTGTTTAGCTACTACATATAAATGAGGGGGATAGGATGTAGTCCTATAAATTATGAATTGTTCATCATCTTTTCCTAAAGGGGCATCCTCTTCTTATTCCATTGAAATCTCTTCTTCTTCCTAAACATCCCCCTCATGATACTCATCCCATATATTTTTAAATTACTGATAGTCTCCAACTCCTCAAAATCGAGTTCCCTTTGGATAATTTCATACCTATACTTCCAAAAGGCTTCTATTTTTTCTTTTTTCCATCCCCTCTAGAAGAGCTATGCTCTTAGACCTTTGGTCATGAGACTCATGGGATAAAAATCCCAAACTAGTTTGTAGAAAGACTATAATGGTTAGCAGGTGTTTGAAAGGATCTTTGATAGATCAATGTCATATTCCATAAATTAATTCTAATCTTCAAAGTATGACTAGGGTTCATGATTAAATGGTGAAATGGTCTTAAAAGAGGATATGTGGTTAGCTAGGTCATAGCTCCATGATCATTAATTTGATCCATGCTGAGATATAATAGTTTGAGTGTAAGCAGATACTCCTATGACCTCCTTATAATTCTAATTCCTTCTCTTGAAAAAGGGACATCATATAGGGCCCTCTTCTTTCAACCCACACCATTTATTAAATCCACCATGTTGAGCTAGTGAGCTAAATCTAGGGCCAAGGTCCTATCTGTGATCATGTGTGGGAGTTAAAATGGATCCTCCTTGAATCTATGGACCCTGATGAAGGTGAAGTGGGCTCCAAAGAACTAGTCACATGTAATTTTTTAGCTAGTGAGCCACTCTTTCTGATGATCTATCATCCAGAAGGTAATGACTTCCTGACTGAGGTCAATCAAGATTGGACATAATAAGTTCTCTATAAAAATATGGTAATCATGCATGGCCAAAAGGTTGTGGGTCCACATGGAGATGGGGATCATTAAATAGGATATGGTTTCATCTCAATTGAGTTAATGGTAAAGTATGAGAAATAGACATTGGTGTCTGAGTTTAGTCTAAAGATGAATGTTAGCATAGAGAGGGAATCTTTCATATCTTGCAACATAAAGCTCAAGAGAGTGATGGACAAAGGTGGTGCTTCTATGTAGTTTCTATGGAGAGCTGAGTTCATGAACTTTAGCTTATGGACATGAGTGTCCTATACAATCTACAATCTCTTGACATTATATATGTCTATGTTGGGGTCATTAGGGAGGTGAAAAATTTCCCTCACTTCTCTATCATTGATCTCCACATTCAAGTGGTGGCCTATGATAATGCCAATATGAGCATTATAATTTTATACTCATAGATAAATAAGCTCTAATCATGGGTGTATGAGAGGCACCATATATTGTGCCAGGGTAGAGCTCTATAATCTAAATTAAAATGACTCAAAGTCATTGTTTTGCACTTTTTTGAGTATGCAGGCATGAGTGCCTTCCCTTAAATTCTTCATATTTTTATCAATTTGGGATCAAATATCCCATCTACAAAGTTGAGGACTAGTGTGGTGTCCCTAAAATTCCCCTTTGAGATATTCTTGACATTTGGTATTATGGGCTTAAGATATGTAGGGGTGGAAGCATATGATTTGTTTCCTATAAATTGAAGGGTAAGTTCTCTACAACCACTTAGACCACATCATCTTTAATTTCTAAGATGTTTTCCACTGGACAAGGACCCAAAAGTTTCTATCTTATAATTATCCTAAATAATCCTCTCTTGGCTTTGGGAAAACACTAGATACTATCTTTTTCTCATAATTCCACACATAATTCTTTGCTAAAGACTCTCTACTCAACTCAGTGCTCTTAAAAACTCTTAGGGTGTTTAAATGTTTTTGGCATTAGGATATGGGTATTTATCATCTAAAACTACTATCATAATAATCATGTAGTGTTTTGAGTTTGGCACACCCATTAATGAGAAGGGCATAACACATGCCTAAGGAAAAGATTTATGATGATCCTTATGGGAGATCATGTAATTAGGGGGACTGAACATTAATTGCCAGGGTAGTGGGGTAGATAACCATTTATCAAAGAAGATTTAAAATTATTTGAGCCAAGGTAGGGACACTTGGAAATGGGATAGAATCAAATTGTGCCAATGACACTTATTACCAAAGGGAAATAACATAAAAAAGGAATCTACCTAACTATGTACAAAGCAAATCAAATAGATCAATTAAATTGATTCAAGTGGATTCCACTAACTAGAATCTCTAAGGCATTGCCTTCTTCATCTACTAATTCAAATTCATTACCCTGCCTACTATTGATGATGCAAAAAGGTCCTCTTCATAGGGAATCAAACTTTATGTGATGACCCAACTTTGTGTCCCTTTCATCATATTTCAAAACCAAATCTCTTATCTTAAAGCCTGGGTCAAATGTATTTTTATCTAACCTCCTATTGTTGGCTGACCATGATGCCACTAGCTTTTTCTCTTACTTTTTTAAGACTAAGTTATTTCACTAATCTAACCTCTGTTTCTCTATTTTCCACTATTTCAATAGTTTTTAAGAACTATAACGTCAAAATCTTCATCAAAATGGGCATGACCACTTCTTTCCCATTTACTAATTCATACATGGATATTTTTAGAATCTACTTAGGAGTGATTTGATTGGCTCACAGAGCTATTTATAGAGGTTTATGCCACTCCCTCTATCAATCAATTCCCATTCTCTTGATTAACCTTACAAGGTTCTTATTGGTCGATTTGGCCAACCCATTCCCTTGCGGGTAGTAGTTGGATGAAGTCTTAAGGAAAATACCATTCATGAGTGTAAATAAATTAAAAAATTTGAGAAAAGACTTTTCATTGTTAGATATGATCATTTGAAGAGACCTGAACCTTATTACCAGTTCTTTTAGGATTTCAAGGATCATAATTTCAGTCACTTCTTTTAAAGGAGCTACTTTAGTCTACCTTGTGAAGTAATTTGTGGTTGTGTGTATCCACTTATGGTTTATTCTAGACATGGGATTGATCATCCCAATGAAATTCAATCCCAACTACATGAAAGGATCATCAGTCATAATCAATTTCAATGTCATGGTTGAATTCTTTTGCTTGCCTATAAAAAACTGACATTGCTAGCATTTTTTCACTACCTGATATCAATCTGAAAATAGGGTTGACTAGTAGTATTTGGCATGCATGATTTTAATTACTATCATATTTGCTAAGAAATGTCTAACTATAGGGGTAAAATGCATATCTTATAGGATTTTTATAGCTTGGTGGTTGTCAACACATCTAAGTAGTACCCCATTGAAGCTCCTTTTGAAAAGGACTCCTTAGATTAGTGTATAACTACCTCCTTGTAACCTATGGAACCTCCTTTTATATGTAGGGAGGCCATCTAAATATCAAATAGTTTCCATAAAACAAATTATATTAGCAACCTAGGATGTTATAGTTTCATACTAACTCATTAAAACTGTTCTTGGTGTATCTTACTCATCTATTGAGGCATTTGTGCATTGGGTCAAATACTCACAAAGTCCTCTCCCTCAGATCACCTTAGCTAATTTGACTTTAACATCATATTCTAGGATCTTAGTGATCTAATTGTCTCTCTTCTTAGTGATTTCTCCCTCTATGATGTATTCTTTGATAATATAATGCACCACATATATCATTACTTTACTTCCCACCACCAGGTGTCTGAATTTATTGAGACCTTTAACGATGGTGAAAGCGTACTTCTCAAAAAAATTTACTTAATCTCATATCCTCATAGGGTTTTTTAATATAATGAAATAGGATGCTCACTTTTCCCTTCATATTCTTTTTGAGTTAACATGACTGCTAAGTTGTGTTCACTCCCATAAAAATACATGACAAAATCTTTAGAGAAGTTAGAATTGACTAGCATGGGAGTGATGGATATTGATTCCTTGTTCTTGTTAAATGTTATTCTTCCTTTAATGGTCCATTTGAAATCTTGGTATTTATTTAACATTAATGTAAATGGCCTTACCAGCCCCATGAAGTTGGATATGAATTGACTAATGAAGTTGATCTTTCCTAGGAAAAACTAGAGTCCTTTCTTATTAACTAGTAAGGTTAAGTCCATGATGGTTTTTACTCTATCTAAATTAGTAGAGATGCCTTATTTTGATACAACATATCCTAGTATCTTGCCTTGTGGAACATCAAAGATGCATTTTTTGGGGTTAAGGGACACCCCAAACTCTTGACACCTTTGAAAAATCTTCTCCAAATGATCAAAATGATATTTTTTCTTGGAGAACACTATAAGATCATCCAAATAGATGATGATGATTTTGTTAATCAGAATTAAAAATATATATCCATGGCCTACTATAAAGTATCCCCTATATTAGAGAGGCGAAAAAGCATTTTTGCATATGTCAAGGTTCTCCACTTTGTAGTGAAAGTGGGTTTTTGTTGATCCTCCTCATCAACCCATACATGGTTATAACTTAAGAACATGCCAAGTAGAGAGAAAATTTTTGTGCCCACTACTATTTGGAGGATCTATTCCATTAAAGTAAGGGGGTAATGATCTTTCATAGATTTTTTATTCAAGTCTTTGAAGTCTATGCATAGTCTAATTTCCTCATTTTTCTTTCTTACTAGAACCAGGTTAGATACCCAAGTCTAATTCTTGATTGGGTATATAATCCTTGAATCAGTTAATTTCCTCAATTTTTGAACCATGAGAGACTCAATTTTTGGGTTTACCAACCTTTGATTTTAGTGGACTAAATTGACTCCTTCGATCAAATCTATGGTGTACCAAATAACCTTACAGTCATACCCCTTCAAGTCATCATAGGACCACCCCATAACCCTTTCATAATTTTTGTAAAATGACATCAATTGATCCTTATCATTTTGTAAAAATTCTTTCCCCACATTTAATTTTATTCCATCTCCTGCATCAAGCTCAGATTATTCACTTTTGTTTGTAAAAAACTTCTTTTTTTCATTCCTTGCATCATCAAAATCAAATTTGATTCTCTAGAGTGATCAGTCCCTTTGGAATTTTATTGGACTTCAGTTGTATGATTTGATCTCTATAGGATTCTTCAATATTTAGCTACAACTACTCTACAAAATCACACGACTACTGAATAAACATGGTAATTTGGGCATCACTCTTAAATACCTATTAGTTTTGATCATTATCTAGAATAGTGGGTCTAATAATCACTCATACCACCTATTCATTGGTCAATAAATTAGTTACTAGATCAAACTGGGAACCAATTAATACCATTCTATCTACCTCTACATTCATGTACTTATGAACAATTTGAATATTAAATGCTTCAAACACTTTAATTAAATCCCATACTCAATGGTGGTAATACCTCATGTAGACATTCTTTTTAGCCATGACTCCTTTTACCTACTTTACTACTAATTCAAAATCTCTAAACACCTTTAACTGCTTTGCACCCATGTAATCAACAAGGTTAAGGCCATGGACAAGGGCTTCATACTCATCTTAATTATTTGTGTAGACAAACTATAAGTGGAAGGACCTGAGGGTATCTTTTTCAAATGGAGACACCAATTAGATACCAGTTCCAGAGCTAGTTTTGTATTTTGCACCACTGAAATGTAGAGTCCTAAAATTGGACTAATTTTTAGGTTATTTACTCTGATCCTCCCTTTTCTTCATTATTTTAGGGATGGCTTGATCTTCATCATATATTACATAAGTCTTGAGGTCAGTGGCATCAAAGTTTATGAATGGATCATTGTTGATGAATTCTTTAATGAGGTCCTCCTCCTCTGAGATCCTATTATCTACCACTCCTTATTCCTTGAGCATTTATACATAACTCATTTATTTATTTTATAAATAAGTGTGTGTTGATTTAAAAGTCATCATATAATCATCATCATCATCATCATCATCTATGTGCTCTAGATGCAACAGTTTAGACAATACCTTCATCTTTGAGCTTTATTTGGTCCTTGGGATCAAGTGAGACCAATCTAAAAATAAGTACCCATCTATCTTGGTTATGAAATTTATTGACAAACATAACCCAAATACTGACATAATGTCTATTATCACAAATTCTTGAGGGACTATAATACTAGGACAAGAATAGAAAGTTAGGGTAAGATCCTTGATAACACCTATGGTTTGAACATTCTTGCCATCTAACTACATTACCCTTTTATCCAAAGGTTCATATTAAAGTTGTAGTGTGTTTGTAATCTATTTGGGCATCATTATGGTGCTATCACTAGAATCAATCATAGAATTATGAAACAACTTGGTCCCTATAATGAGAGTTAAATAAAATAGGGTGAGTTTTATTTTAATTACCCATGCTTTAGAGTTGATGAATGTAGATGTTACATGGGGTTACACATTTTTACTATCTTCTCTTCCCTTGGTTTGTGTTATCTCTATAACCATGTTACCTCACACATGCTTCTCTTGGTATTTAAACACCTCTCACAATAGATATTTTTATTCAATGATAGACAAGACATCTTAGAGAGAAACATTGGCTAGGGCCTTCTTCAGGGGCTCCACCATATTTAATGATCCTTGAGGTCAGACCTTAGGGTATTTTATCCTATTATATTCTATTTCACCCCACATTTGATATGTTGGGGGTGATGGTTGGGGAACTATTTTTTTTAAAGTCACTTTAGGCCTTGTGAAAGACTCTTAGATCAAGTGTATTAGTCCGATTGGACTTGCAGGGCTTTCAACATGGGGATCTCATTTGCATAAAATACATCTTCACCTTCTACCCAAGATAAAAGTGCATGTTATAAGTCTATATTTTATTCTTTCTCCAAGGACATTTCTTGCATTTGAGCCATCAAAATGACATTTTCAATGCCCAAGGAATGGTATCCATAAGGAGATAAATCAAGTGTGCTCCCTTATCTTTTTTATGTGATGACCTTTTGCTATAGATTACCTTTTGGGTAATTTTGGGGTGTATGTGCATCATTACATGTAAAAGACCATAAATTTGAGTCATATACCAAGTTATTTTGGCCAATGACCAATTCTCTCTATGAGTTTTTTAAGAATGTTACAAAAGATTAAGAACTAGGATGATTTGACCTTTATCCTCCCTAGTAATGGTTATGGTAATACGATGATATTTTTCCTTGGTAATTTTGGAAAGGGGGATTTGGGGTCATAAATTTATACCTATTAAGGTTTATGATCTTATTTTATAAGTTCTGTAGAATGCTCTTCATGTCATTCATCTCTACAGATAGCGTAGATGTAGTGGATGTGCTTGTTTGACTAGCAAGATATGCATATGTGGAAGGATATGATTGTGAGGTGATTGGGACTTCCTCTTATGGTGATATTTATAGTTTTATTAATATGGGAATTGATAATCATGGAGAGAGTTTATTGGCATCTATCATATTATTCTCTACTTTGACATCTAATTCAAACACATTTGACAACATCTGGCCTCTAAGGGACTGAATCATCACAACTATATTTGAGTTAAACTTTTTAAGGTAAAATATGATGGCCATATACATGGGTGATAGATACACTACTTGGATCCTTTGCTAGGTATTATAGAACTTGGTATTAAAATCTATGATAGCCTTTTGTGAGGATCTTTTAATAGTGATTAATTACTTTAGGAGAGATGACTAGTCTCTTTTTTCATTTAATCAATCAAATAATTTATTTCCAAATTCATCCCAAGTGGTAATGAAATTGGGTGGCAAGGAATGATACCAATCAAGATTTTGTCCTTTGAAAGAGGCAGTCAAGTATCCTTAAGGTTACATTCTTCTTTGTGACATGATGCATGGTATAGACGTTGGAAACATCCTAAAGATGTTTTGTCATGCTTTTGAAATCCTCCCCTATGAATTTAAAGAGTGCCTTCAAGGTATTTGTAGGAATAATATCCCACATAATTGGGGTTATTAGAGGGATGAGTGGGCTACCACTATTCCATGCTATAAAATTTCTCAACGCTCCTTGGATGGCCATCTATAGTGGTTATTGTGTCACGCTAGACCCTATGGCTCTTTGGTGAGTTACAACCACCAGAGGTGGTAATAGTAAGCTTAGATTCTATGCTACTAGTGACCTCATAATAGGCCTCTAGCTCATAAACTTTGACTTCTATCCAAGTAATTATGTATAGTATTATCCCATTGGGCATGCTAGAAAAGGAAACTATTGATGCCTAAAACTTTTGTTCCTGACAAACAACCTCTTATGGGAAGCTTTACACATGTGGGACCAAAAATTTATATCTATAAAATGATCTCTAGTATTTTATAAGCCATTTCTTTAAATAATTGAGGAGGAAAAGGGGAAGAAGGAAATGTGAAGACAAATAAAACTATCTAAGGTGATGCACTAGAATTCTTAATGTGTCCACTCTTAATATTACATAATATAGTTTGAATCCTTTAAAATATTATAGATGATATAAAAGATCATATTCATGGTATAAAGTCTATAATATAAACAAAATCTAATACTATAGAAGCAATGAATAGAAATAAAAGACAATAATTGATTTCACACAATTTAATATTGAACACTATGTCCTCTTCATTGTTGGGTGGAGAAAAAAATACAAAGGCCCAATGGAAAAATATAGAATATTCATTCCTTTCTATGAGGGGAACCTGATAAGGTCTTAGAATGAAAAATAATAATTGCTTCTAGTTTTATTCAAAACTAAAACTATTACAATTGCTGATCTCTGGTAACAATCATGAAAATAACCCATTATTAACTAACTACCATCCCCTTTCAAAAGAAATAATCCCTAAATATATATAGGCATGGTAGCCTTGTGTGGTATAGTTTACAAGGTAAAAATGAATTGAAACCTAGATCATGGCACTCATGTTCATGATGAGGTTATTGTAACTAAAAGGGGAGTTTCAACTCAAAAGTGTTGATGGTCCCAGATATGGCATAAACTTAATGTCTCATGATTCCCTCAATGCTTAGAGGAAACACTATAGTGATACATGTCTCTCTCTAAAATTATCTTGGAATTATTACTAGAAATGATGCCCACTTCCCTCAACCAATGGCACAACTCAAAGCTCTGACAAAAAAAAACCATGCCTTAGATAAGATCCATAATGATACATGACACAATGGAATTCCTTTCAAAGATGTAGCTTCACCATGGGTCCCATTAATTTAAATAACTAGTGGCACACCTTTATCTTATAAAATAAATCCTTTTTATATTGAGGAGCATTGTGATGCCATGTGGTGAGCTAGAACTACTCTTGGGGGAGCTGAGAAGTATTTTGCAAAGGATGAGCATGGGGGTGCCATGTGGCACCAATGAAAAGAGTTGAAACTTAGCCAAAAATTAAAAGGGGAACCTAGGGGAAAAGAGGAGGCTAATACTTAATCTTCCCAACTCTTCAAGCACATCCATGACAAAAATCCAACTTCCAAAAAACTTTAAAAACAAGAATTTGATCCATAATAATATGAAGAGTGAAAAGAAAAGATGAAGGGCTTAGTTAAATAAAGTTTCCATAATAAAGTGAGAGAAGTAGTGAATAGAGAAAAATATTTGGAAAAATAATTTTTTGAGATGAGAGTGATATTGGAAAGTATGATTGAAGTCTTGGAGGAGCTAAGACAAAGATTCTTTATAAGATTCAAGAATACAATTCAGTGGCCTCTCATAGAAATCCTTGAGAAAAGGTAAAAGAGAAGACAAAAGAGATTACTAGCAAAATAATCAAAGGAGATAAAAGAGGAAAACCAGCCTCAACTTTTGCAAATTAATGATTTTTTTTTCATGTGTGTATGTAGGTGAAGATATAGAATAAGGATTTTTGGTAACACAAGCAAAGTATGCTTGTATGAAAGATAAAAAACATGAATAAGTGGATATTTTTCACCCATAAGGAGAGATGCTTGGAAAAGGATATCTTTAAGAAGATTAATACCTCATAGAAGTCATATAAGGATCTATTATGGACCAATAAGCATTTGTTGAGGTTAAATAGCCTAAGAGTTTTGTTTCTAATATTTTTTTTGTTGATATGGGTATAGAATTGCAAGAATATGGTGGAGTTATGAAAACATTTATAACTTCACTTATGGAAGACAAAGATGAACTTATAGAAGAACCTGAATAAAAATAAGAGGAGGTGTCTCAATTGACACAAGATGGAGATAAACAAGTTGTGGGTCAAGCTAAAGAAGAGTATACTCAGGAAGAGGAGCTAATTTGGTAGAAAGTTATGCATGGACCAGAAAACTTAGACCTTATAGGAGATAAGGAAGTAGTCAAGGAAGTTTAAATGGAGATATTAAAAGTTTTAAGTCAAAAATATGTTGATATAAAAATTAAATAT
>JARHVA010005376.1:750000-790000 GCA_037957365.1 Torreya grandis | reverse complement strand
TTACTTATGTATTTGTCACACATTTTAATGGGAGGTCGAGTTATTTTTTGGGTAGGATCTCCGATGGCAATATTGCATGATTAAGAATCAGTGACTTGAATAACATGGTAACCCTACTTACACCATTCTGAAAGTTTAAAATTTTAGTTTTATTAATTTTCCAAAGTAATAGGCAACGTGCATCTTAAGTCTTGTGACATTAAATAAGTATGTCAAAAAAGTTTTCAAAATACTTTTGTAAGATCAATAAAAAAAACAACAAAATTGGTCTTCATTGAATTTTAAGTAATATTGAAGTATTTATGAAGACCTCTGAGGAAGACATTTGATAATCATATTGATCAATAAACAAAATCAAAATTGATCTTGGAGTGTGTATGTTGAAGATTTCTATCATAGGTTCTGCATTGTTTGAGAGAAAACCATCTCTATGGTAAATTACCTAAATACATGTCTCTCCAAGAAGAATTTAAATATTTAGGCCAAATTATTTTTGGGAATGGTATTATAGTTGATCTATCAAATATCAATGTGATAAAATAATGGCTGACACTAAGGAATGTAACATAAGTGTTAAGCACGGGATATATTGAGAAGGGGGGCAGGTGAATCAGTATATCATATATCTTATTAATATTTTCTTTAACCAAATTATACTTAATCAAACATTCAAGATATGTAATAAAACTCAAATAAATAAGCACCACACAAGATAGAGAGAGACACCAGATATAATGTGGAAACCCAATGTGGGAAAAACCACGGAGAACAATCTCAAGTATATGAATGAGCACCAACCCAAATAATATTTTCAAGCCAAGATTGTAGGAGCACCAACCCACAGGAGCACCACACCACTTTTCCAAGCACCAACCCAACTACTATTCGTGAGCACTAACCCACAGGAGCACCAACCCCTTTGCCAAGCACCAACCCAACAACAATTCGTGAGCACCAACCCACAAGAGCACCAACCCATTTTTGTATACCACACACCTATCTCTCAATGTTGTTATCTCAACAAATGATAGATCAATACAACATCTCTTTCCTCTCTCTCACCTTTGCTCTTCTAAGCTAGATATAAAAAATACAAATCATATTCATCTCTCACAATTTCTCTTCTAAGCTAGATATTACAATATCAAATAAACCTCTATCTCTCATATTACAAATGGATTCTCAAGCCTTTATTTATAGCTTTCCAAATGACCTTTGGTCTTCCCCCTTTGTGACCCTTCAATCTTCATGGAAAATGGCTCCAAAATTGTATGACCCTTCATATTCTTGCCTTTGAAAAGTCATATGGTGACCCTTCATGACCAAAAACATCCTTCCCACTTTTGTCCTTATCTTGGTGACTTTTTGTATTCCTCAAAGTGTCCCTTCATGAGAAATTGTGCCCTTCCTCTTTTGTCTTCACTTGGTGACTCTTGGAATTCCCCAAGATGACTCTTCATGGGAAAATGTGTCCCATCCTTCTTTTGTCTTTATCTCGTGGCTCTTTGACTTCTCTGTGGGCCCTTCTTTTGTCTCATATGAAACCAAAAATATATTCATTAATATTAAATAAATATTAACTCACATTAGCCAAGATATATCTATTACAAACAACATTAAATGCAATGGGGCCTTTATCACCAATACTGCTAGACCTTTGACATCAATGACAATATTTCCAAAAATCTCCCCCTTTGTCATTGATGGCAACCTCAATCCTAAAACTGCCACATCATGTCACCTACACATACCATCATCTGAAAACATATAGTAACTCCCCCTTACTGTAGCAACCTGTACCTATTCCTTGTACCTATTTCTGCACCTATACCTGTACCTATTATTCTCCCCCTTTGACATCAATGGCAAAGGACCTACCTAGAGCTAACACTTAGCTCTCCCTCAACTGATGCTAAACATCAATGGTAGGAAGTAATATAAATTACTCCCAACTCATCTTGCCGATCTTTGAATGTATCCTTTGATCGTTCCTTTGAGAATATATCTAAAAAAAACATATACATTGTTCCCTATCCTTTGAGCATCTGTAATCAACTCATTTAAATCTTTTCTTCTAATCTCACAACCTTCAGCATGAAACCTTAATGTGTATCCTTGATCACATATTTGACTAACACTCAATAGATTATGCTTAAGACCTTTTACATATAAAACATTCTTAGTCTTAGTTTTATTACCATAATCCAAACTTAAAGTACCTTTTCTAGTTATCCTAGTAGTGGTTTTATCTCTGAATCTCACTGTACCACCATTGATCTTCTTTAGAGTTGTGAACTTACTTTTATCACCTATCATATGCCTCGAACATCAGCTATCAATTAACCATGGCTGATCTTTACCTCTTACATGTAGATCTATCTGAACCATCATAGAATCTTCAGGTTGTTTCTTCTACCATGAACATGTCTAAGCCTTCTTCTTAATGAATGGAGCTTTGAAACTCTGATCCTTCTTGACTGACTTGAACACACTTCTACAATACCAAGCTATGTGTCCAAAGTTGTTGCACTTGTAGCATACTATGGTCTCTTCATCAAAGCTTGATAGAGGAGCAAAAGAGTTGTGACTTCTGCTTGACTCTCCTTGACTTTCCTTCTCCTTATTTCTGAAATTGTTAGCTCTTTTTCTACATTCTGATTTTTTGTGACCATATCCATTACAATAAAAACAATAGCCATAAAAATAAGACTTGTTTGTATATCTCCAACCTGATTGTCTTTTGTAGCTTTGTTCTCTCCAGCCTTCTCTGTTTGAAATATCCTCTATATTTTTCACTTCTCCCCTTTTTGTTTCCTCTTTTGTAAGAGCTTCAACATAGCTCTTTTTCTTTTCAAATCCAATCCCTATCTTATCTGAATTTGCTTTTTGACTTTCCAATATCTTATTCAACATGTTAGTACTATCTTCAAATTTTGAATCACTGATTACTTTATCACTGACTGCTTTCTTAATATCTTCTTTTAAAGAGAAAATTTCAATAACATACCTTTGGCATTCTTTTCTTCCTATTTCCAATTGCGTTGTGAGGTCTTCTTCATTCTTCTTGGCTTCTTCAAAGTGTGCTTATAGATCTTGAATCATTTCCTTTGACTCTTGTTCATTTTTCTCAATCTAGCGCTTTAATCTTTGATTCTTCTTCTGAATAGCTTCTAACTCTTCTAAGGTATAAATGAGCTCTCCTTCCATATTCACTTCAGCTTCCTTCTCTTCTTCTTCTTGATCATCTTCATGTATGGCCATGAATAGAATCTCTTCTTCTGAAACACTGACTCCACTATCTTCACCTGAGCTAGGATCCTTAGAATATAGGCTCTTCTTCTCAAATCCCTTCTTAGATTTGCCTTTGAAATTCTTCTTGTATGTAGGCTTTTCTTCTTCATCATCATTAAACTTATTTGTGAATCTAGCTTAAAAATGTCCAATCTTTCCACAATTAAAACATTTAAAAGGTAATTTTTCTTGATATTTACCTGTTCCTTTTTTCAGCTTGCGAATGAAAAGTGCTCCATTGCCATCTTCATCATCACTGGAACTATCACTTGATTCTTGAATCTTAGCTTTCTCCTTATTTGATGTCTTAAAATCTGCTTCTCTCTTTGAAGGTTTATCTTGTTATGTCCACATCTCATATGCCGTGAGAATACCATGAAGCTCATCCATCTTTAGCTTGGCTAAATTCTTTATCTCCTCAATTACTGAAACCTTTACATCATATCTCATTGGTAGAGATCTCAAAACCTTTTGCACCACCATTGACTCATCCAATGTTTCTCCAAGACCTTGAATATGATTTATGATTTGATCAACTTGCAAAAGATAACTTGTTATATCTTCTTCTTCTTCCATTTTCAAACTTTCAGACTGCCTTCTAAAAGTTTGCAGCTTAGCTTGCTGAACCTTTCCATCACCTTTGTAAATATTCTCAAATTTTACCCAAGCTTCATGAGCAAATTTGCATTGCATAACTTTAACAAATTCAGATTCACATAAACCACATAAAATAGCATTTAAAGCTTTGGCATTACATTCACTTGCCTTCTTTTCTGCTGGAGTAATTACAAATGCCTGTGGCTCTTCATATTCCTCCACCACTACTTTCCATATGTTGAATCCAAGGGCCATCAAATAAACCTTCATTCTCATGCTCCAAAAAGCATAATTCATCCCATCAAACAAAGGTACCTTATTTGTAGAAAATACTTTTTGTGACCCAGCCATCGTGCTTTCTCGATCTACCTTCAAGCTGTAAAACTTTTCAAAAAGGAACATGCTCTAATACCAATTGTTAAGCATGGGATATACTGAGGGGGGGTGAATCAGTATATCATATATCTTATTAATCTTTTCTTTAACTAAATTATACTTAATCAAAAATTCAAGATATGCAATAAAACTTAAACAAATAAATGCCACACAAGATAGAGAGAGACACCAGATATAACATGAAAACCCAATGTGGGAAAAACCATGGAGAAAAATCTCAAGTATATGAATGAGCAACAACCGAAACAATATTTGCAAGCCAAGCTTGTAGGAGCACCAACCCCTTTACTGAGCACAAACCCAACAACTATTCATGAGCACCAACCCACAGGAGCACCACACCACTTTTCCAAGCACCAACCCAACTACTATTCGTGAGCACTAACCCACAGGAGCACCAACCCCTTTGCCAAGCACCAACCCAACAACAATTCGTGAGCACCAACCCACAAGAGCACCAACCCATTTTTGTATACCACACACCTATCTCTCAATGTTGTTATCTCAACAAATGATAGATCAATACAACATCTCTTTCCTCTCTCTCACCTTTGCTCTTCTAAGCTAGATATAAAAAATACAAATCATATTCATCTCTCACAATTTCTCTTCTAAGCTAGATATTACAATATCAAATAAACCTCTATCTCTCATATTACAAATGGATTCTCAAGCCTTTATTTATAGCTTTCCAAATGACCTTTGGTCTTCCCCCTTTGTGACCCTTCAATCTTCATGGAAAATGGTGCCAAACTTGTATGACCCTTCATATTCTTGCCTTTGAAAAGTCATGTGGTGACCCTTCATGACCAAAAATGTCCTTCCCACTTTTTTCCTTATCTTGGTGACTTTTTGTATTCCTCAAAGTGTCCCTTCATGAGAAATTGCACCCTTCCTCTTTTCTCTTCACTTGGTGACTCTTGAAATTCCCCAAGATGACTCTTCATGGGAAAATGCATCCCATCCTTCTTTTGTCTTTATCTCGTGGCTCTTTGACTTCTCCATGGGCCCGTCTTTTGTCTCATATGCAACCAAAATAATATTTGTTAATATTAAATAAATATTAACTCACATTAGCCAAGATATATCTATTACAAACAACATTAAATGCAATGGGGCCTTTGTCACCAATAATGCTAGACCTTTGACATCAATGACAATATTTCCAACAATAAGTGCTCAAATTTATGGGCTTATAAGGGTATTATAGGAGATTCTTAGATAATTTTTAATGAATTGGAGCCCTAATTACAATCCTAAAAATAAATGTAAATAATTTCATATATATTTATTATCTTGAGGCCATTTTTTAGAATCTCATGGATCTATTGACAATAGTGTTTATCTAGTAGTTCCAAACTTGAGTAAATATTGTATTGTATGCACAAATGTGTCTCTTGAAGGTCTTAATGGATTACCAATACAAGAGTTAAAATTCATCACCTATGAACCAATAAATTTCAAGGGTAATAAAATTTAGTATATGACTCTATATTTAAAACTAGCCATGATTATGCATACATTACAAATGTGGAGACACTATCTCATTGAATCAAAGTTTACACCTAGATATGACCACTTGATATTGACTCATATAATCAATCAACCAAATTTAATTGTAGATAGAGGTGTTGGATTGATTTTTGGCTAATAATGATTTCAATATTACCTACATTAAAGGCAATGAAATTAAAATGGCAAATGCACTTAGAGGAAGGCACAGTGTATATTCCATGTCAGTTTTGTAAGACATCCTAAGAGGCCACAGTTTTTAACTACAAAGACACAACACCTAGTATCATAAGGTCATGATACCATTTCATGACAACAAGATTAAGGATAGACCCAAGTATAATGATTATTCAATGGTAGATGATGGTATTTTGTGACACTAACATTGCACATATATCCCAAGTTGTAATGAGGTAAAATATCAAATCTTGTATGAAGCACATAAGGTCTTATATCCCACTCATCCTAAGGAAAATAAAATGTACTCATATTTTTGAGCCTTATGTTATTGACCTAGTATGAAGCACAAAGTGGTTGAGTTGTTTCAATATTCTTATGATTTTCAATAGGTGAATGTCGAACATCAATATCCAACTAGATTTTTTTCCTTGTGACATCCCTATATAGAAATGGGATGTGGTGTCAATATATTTATCTATTTGGTTAACTATTACTCAGTGAAGACAAAACTCTATTTTGGTAATTTTTGATAAGTTAACTAAGGGCACACATTTCCTATCAATCAAGGAAAACTATGATGTGAGGGACATTTCCCAATTTTATATGAATAAGATTGTGTAGTTACATGATATTCCACTTAAAATATTTTCATATAAGGATTCTTTGTTCAGACCCTCATTTTGGGCCATGTTTTATGCATATTTGGTTACAAATTTGAATTTTAGTATCGCATACCATCCTAAGATGGATTTCAAAACATAAAGGATCAACCATTTCCTATAAGACATTTTTTGAACATATGTCATGGACCAATAAAATCAATAGGTTAACTATATACCATTGGTTTAATATTTATAAAATAATAGTTACCAAAAATCCATTGACATGGCCCCCTATGCATATCTATATGGGCTCCCCTTCAAAACTCATTTGAGTTATGATAAACTCTAGATCCATGTTTTGATTAGTCCATATATGGTGAAAGAGATACATAAGAAAGTTGTGAAAATTCAGCAACAGTTTGAGGAGGAACATGACCAACTATAAAAGTATGTGAACCCATATTGGACTTATTAGAGATTTGATTTTGGAAACTTGGTTTTCTTGCATGTCAAACCATATAAGCATATCAAAAAAATTAGTGGTGGATGCATGATTTTTTTCATGTTTCTTTATTGAGAAAGTATCTACATTTCCCATTATATGTTATTTATTGGTCTTATTTATGGATGGATGAGGATTACTTCAAGGTAGATTCTATGATTATTCTTGAATGATGGTTTATTCAAATTTATTACCATGATTTTGATTAAGATAAGGTCCATAAGGACAAACACAATGCAAGTTATAATACTTATGAAGATACTTATGAGATTATGGTGAATATTCCTCAATAGCTTCATGTCAAGGTGACACCAAGCCCTTGATTTCACTCCATATTAAAAAATACATTATAAAAGTGTATTATAATGTCTTAAGCTTACATCATTAAATTGATAGGTTGTATATACCCTCATAGTACCTTACTAAAACTCAACCACTATTCTCCACTAAGTAACCTTATATAATATAATGAAAATATATAGATATACCATCACTCTCACAAGATGAAAACTTTATGCAACTATCATAAATAGTCTCCATGAAAGTATTCAAAACTATCCCTGATTGAAAACCAACCTGTAAAACATCATGCACAACTAGTGTCTATCCAAAAAACCTTGCATAACTCAAAAATTGCACACAATTATCATTTTGTAGATATATCTAAAGTTAAAACATTCCCAAATAATCTCCCACTTTTTTATCACTTTGCATAAGGGAGCAAAAATCCATCCTTCTTTAACTTTGGGTGGCAATGCTCAATTTTTTCCTAAACAAGGATAATTTATCAGTACTTAGTGCATTATTCAATGAGTTTACAACATTTTAATTTATACCCACCTTATTCAGTTGTATAGTTCTCTCTTCCACCATTTCCCTTATAAAATGATATCACACATCAATTACTTATTTTGAGAATAAAACTCAAGGTTACTTTCAAAATAGATTAAAATTTGACTACACATTATATCCTTATATTATTTTGTATGGATGTAACTATGGAACACAAATTTTGAATCCAAACTTATTCATTGCTCACATGAGAAGCTAAAAGTACTTATTTTATGTCTTGGATATCACAAAACTTTCCTTTAATTTGTTCATCCAACTTAAAGGTAAAAAAAATTAAAACATATGCAATGGTATAAATACATAAATAAATATATCCATCCCAATTAGAATCCAAAAATATCTATAGATTCAACATCTTCCTTTCAGTAGGTTTACCCTGATACTGAATTGCATAGTCAAAAATCCTGCATAGATATCTAAATATCATTTTCACTACCATACAATACTCTTTTTAGATATTAGACATGAATTTATCATTAATAAAACTATATGTTCAATGTAAATTATTATGCAAACCATTGTATACATTAGGCTTATCGTTTCACTCACATACAAAACTTGAGCCATGTCCTCCAACTACTCTTGTGTCTTTAGACATTACATATTAGATAGTTTTTGGATAATTGGAAAAGGTGTGCACATAGGCTTACAATCATTCATATTGAACCTTTCCAATATTTCTCAACATACTTCCTCTAGTCTATCCAAAGCTTATTGTTTACACTATCTAATTTTTATTTCCATGCCTAAGATAAATCTTGTAGTATTGAGATATTTCATGTCAAAATACATAGATAGTTGAGACTTTACCTAATTTATCATGCTCTTTTTTTCTTAATTAGTAGTATTACATCCACATATTAAATTATGATGACAAATTTAACTCCCTACACCTTGAAATAAATTCAAGGATCAACTTTTCTATGCACAATTCCAAGTCTAACCACATAACTATCAAACATATGAATCCAAATGTTGGGTGATTATTTCAAGCCATATAAGGACTTTTGTCTCTAGACCAAATCCTCTTTTCCTTTCACCTTGAAACTTTCATTATGACATGTATATTTATTCTTCAATATCTTTATGAAAAAAATTATCTTAAACCTATTTGATATATAACAAGATGAAATGCAATAACAATAGATAGAATAAATCTAGTGGAAGTTAATTTTACAATAGGAGAAAAGATTTCACCATATTCAATTCCCTTTACTTATATAATCCATTTGCTACCATGTGAGAATTATAATTCTTTATTTTCCCTTATGTATTTTTTTCTTCTTGAAAATTGGCTTGTAACTAATAAGTTTTCATTTATAGGTAACTTTACCAAGTCCCAGGTATCCATGTTGTTTAGAGACTCCATATAATTTTTCATTAATTTCATCCAAGACTTTATATTTTTGAAACCAAGAGATTCCTTGACCATATTTTTATTCACCATCTAATGTAGGAGCATCCAACTTCACGTGCAATCTTGCATCAACAAAAAACCATGTTAATTTATTAAAATTTTCTAAGAATTGTGTTGCACAGATTTCTAATGTGCACATATGTCTTGTTATAAGTTTCGTACAGATCTTCTATGTTATGTGAACCTTATTTGTGTTTTTATGCATTAAATTTGTGTGTACATGTGTTTAGGTAGATTTGTGTTGCTTAAGAGCACACATATATTTGTATTGTTATGCACATATTTTATTATGTGAAATTGTTTATGTTTCTTATCTAATTAAGCTTGTAAGACTTTGCGTAATATGTTAAGTTGGTATGTTACTATAACATAACCATGTGGATTATTTTTGTATCTTTCCATATATATATATATATATATATATATATATATATATATATATATATATATATATATATATATATATATATATATATATATATATATATATATATATATATATAAGTCATTCTTATAATATTTAAATTATCACCATAGAATAATCTGAGTTTATGAGGTTTCTTATGGTAGTTGGACCTTAGTTGTGAAGTCCATTCATTGAATTTTAGGTCATTTTAAAAGCCTAAGATAAATTTTTCTACCATTATTGAGTAGACATGAGTACTAAGACACAATGTTTTTCATGGTAATTATTATTCATAAAGTCTTGTGAATTCCTATGAATTTATTCATGTGCACTTGATTTGGGTGCACTTATATTTTAATGTGTTATATAAGGATCCATTGTTAATTATTTGAAATTCAATCTTGAAATTCATAGAAGTTGAAAAGTATTCATTCAATATTGTCCATGATATATTTATGATGCATTAAGCTATAATATGTTACTATACCTTAGAATTTTGAGATACATTTAATTTTTGTGGCACATTTAGGTGTGTTAATTTTGTTAGTTAGGTTAAATGACTAAATATAACTAGGTAGGTCTTGCACCTTTATAATCATGCCCCTATGTCTATTGTAACAATCCCACTAGGTTTGACTTAGAAAAATGTGATATTTTTTAATTTAATCAATGCATTCCCCCATTAGAATTCACCATGAGAATATAATTAGTGATCCAGATATAACACTATAATTATATTAACTATAAATAAGCATGTGACTTCTAATAGTCACTGATCACTATCAACGTATGAAACACATCATAACCAAATATGGAAAGTAATTACATATACCCAAACATGGATGGTACAATGATATAGCCACTACTACCAAAGTAAAAATAAGTAAATAATTACATCTCACCAAATTAATTTTTTAATACTAAATATAATATAATGTACAAGATATAAGATACAAAGCTCCATAGAGCATGAGTTCTCAAACTCCAATATCTATAGAAATTTCAAGTGTCATCTCTAATCAAGTCTTGTTGTGGGAAGGTAAACAAGCTATATGAGTAGATAGTGATGGTATGGTAATCTAGAGAGACAAGCTAGTACCTATGTGTTGTATGAATTCTAAAAAAACATGTAGTGTAATATAAATAAACTCATTCTAACAAGATATCACAAAAACATGTAAATAATACACATGAAATGACAATGTCTCACTAAAATTACTTAGCCCATGTTTTTTAATAGTTATTGATCTCTACGATTAGTTAATTTCATACACAATACTTGATCAAATTACCTTCATTTGGCATTGTGATCTAGTAAGATACTGAATTTCATCTCTCTACTTAATCAGTACCAACAATGCAAGATTTGGTTAACATATATATAACCAATAGATTCATACATATTAATTCCTACTAGTAATCATAATTTGATAAACAAAAATAATAAAATGCATATATTTGGTCCATAAAACATGTGAATGAATATCTATAATATCATTTATTACATAATTAATAAGCAAACTAGTGCATATTATACCAACTAGGTATTATTTATATATATGATATTTAAGTTCATCTCACTACTTACTCAGTACCAACAATGCAAGATTTGGTTAACATCTATATAACCAATAGATTCATGTGTGTGTGTGTGTGTGTGTGTGTGTGTGTGTGTGTGTGTGTGTGTGTGTGTGTGTGTGTGTGTGTGTGTGTGTGTGATATTGAAGTTCTTCTCTCTACTTACTTAGTACCAACAATACAAGATTTGGTTAACATAAATATAACCAATAGAATCAAACATATTAATTCCTACTAGTAATCATAATGTGCTAAACACAGAGATAATCAAATGCATATAATTGGTTTGTCAAATGTGTGAATGAATATCCATAATATCTTTTATTACATAATTAATAAGCAAACAAGTGCATATTATACCAACCATGTTGTGTGTGTGTGTGTGTGTGTGTGTGTGTGTGTGTGTGTGTGTGTGTGTGTGTGTGTGTGTGTAATTTTCTCAATCAGACATAATATAATACTTCCTACTAGCTATCATAAAACATGATAAATACATACATTAGTCTGTTAAACATATGAATGAATCTAGACGTAACAATTATAGTTTATACCACCTAGGTATAACAAAAATTTAGACTATATTTTTCAACCATAATACACTCTATGGCATCCCATAATATCATAGTTCATTTTTCATGAGCACAACTACACAATTACAAATAGCCAATCTTACAATTTTAAGAATTAAATGTCTCATAATCTTAAATAATAGGCAAACAAGTACAAACAAATAACATTGACAATCCAAAAGTCAAAATGCACCAGTAATCATTTATACATGGATTTATAATGCAAAGTTGACCTTGATGGTCTCAAGAAGAAAAAGGTAGTCATCAACATGGTAAAGAGTAATAAAGAATTGCCCACTTTTAAAAATGACTCAATTTTGATTTAAATTAGCTTGTGGTATATAAAAATTATAGGTATAACCTAACATTCACATCATGTCATGCCACTCATGATTAATTAAAAACAATAGGCTAAAATTAGCTTGAAAATATATTTGAGACAAGACCCATTTGAATTTTCCCTAAAGAAGCGATTTTACATACAAGATATTATACCTAGACAAAGCTGCTTCCATAGGGCATATATTTGAATACATTCTCTAGTCCCATAAGTAGATTCAACTACAATATATTCTATGATAAGCACTAGAATCATATCTCATAGATGTTAAATTGATGGTTAATACTTCACAGTTGTTGATCAACTACAAGTATCCTCATGATAGGCAAAACATAACTATTATATCAACATCACTATAAAATATGTATTCTTAACTTGATTTTGTTAACTATGTTAACTATCCTTGATTATAGTTAACTAAAAATTTACTAACTATCCACTTGCTCTTTCAATATGTTAGAATACATTACTATACAGGAATTAATAGAGAGTAATAGTATATTAACCCTCATAGTATATATACAATCAATATTCTCTATTATATTAGTTAGTCACTAATTACTATCAATTAACAATATATGTTGCTAATAGTTAACTAACTATCCCCAAATATTAACTATAATCATGTTAGGGTATAATAGCATTACTATAACTCATCCCCAATTAAGAAGTATCCATTGGTAACTATTATATCACAATACTAATAGTTTAGGTGGGGAACACAAAATACTAAATATTTTCTTAAATAATATAATAGGTGTGTACTTCAAACTATTATAATTATATCTGATGGATAAAATAATAATTCTAAGTACCTATACTTCCATGTATATATCAATCTTTGTAATCTTTCACAAGTTCATTGTATAACTGTTTGTTGCATAGTTGTTACAGTTAGTTATCAGATCACATAATATATTTAAACATATGAGTAAATTGCAGCGATATATACATTAAATTTATGTTGTATATTAAACATATAAATACATTAAACACACACACACACACACACACACACACACACACACACACACACACACACAGATATATATATATATATATATATATATATATATATATGTATATATGTATAAATAACCATATCGATATATATATTTCATTATATGGTTTACATTATATAAATATACAGTTCTACATATATATTTATCTATGTCTTCATTGTACCTATATTTTGATTTAGATATGGTCCAATCAAATCCTCCTCCAAATAATGATTATAATAAAGTCATGAATTTCAAATAATTTTACACAACTAATCATTGTAACATGTTAAACATATGTGATCGTCATACATATTAAACATATCAAACATGATAATATTAAACATATGTGATCAAACTTCACCCATTTATAATTGGAAATATATTAGGTATAAATTAACATACTAGATTAAATTAATCATTTAATTAACATACCAAAATATCATATAAATATGGTCATTATGTTAAGCATTTAATTAACATACATGTTAACCTCCACTAAAGGTTAAATGTGGTATTCAATTGTATTAGCATAGGTCATCAATAGTGAATGTTGTGTGTGTGTGTGTGTGTGTGTGTGTGTGTGTGTGTGTGTGTGTGTGTGTGTGTGTGTGTGTGTGTGTGTGTGTGTGTGTGTGTGTGTGTGTGTGTGTGTGACCAATTATGATAATAATATTTTAGGTCGCTATAATTTGTGAATTTAGACTAGGTATTTTAATGCATATATCTTTCCAATTAATTTATCATTACTCAATTTAACTGTAGATCATTATATAATATAAGTTTGATCAACTATGGAAATTATATGGCTATACCAGATCATTACATTTATAAAAATCATTTCACTGAATAATAATTCATTATTTTAATAAGTTCAATTTGTTGTTATCAAGTAATATTAGATTATATTACATGTGGATGATATGAATCATTATCATAAAACTCCAATGCTATAATATCCAAATTGACATATAGATCATAGAAAGTATATATATAAAATTATACAGTCTAATATATATGGTTATCTATATAAGTGGATCACCTAATATGATTATCCTAATTCTATAATATGTAAATGATTATTTGTAATATCTATTTATGACTATTAGTATTCAATCATAAGTCTGTATGGTTATAGTTATTTCAATAATAACTTATAACATAGCTATATCTGGTTATAGGAGACTCTATGACCATTTATCTAGTAACTAGGGATCTATCTATCTTAAAGAATATATTGATGGTAACTAGTAAATGTGGTAATTGTTTGCAAGTTATTTCATAGTAATTATGAATAAGAAACCAAACAAAAGACCAATCTGAATATCATTGAATAATTTTAAGTAATAAGAAAATCTAAGTAAAAAGTAAGGATAACACATACCTATGATTATCAATTATGTGCACTCTTTTCTTTCTCTCATCTTTCTTATTCCCCTAAGCTATGACATACTCTTGTTTTATTTTTTAAGTATTGCCTTCTTTTCCTATTCAAGCAGACTTCTTTTCTTTCTTTTTTATTATATCCATGATTTTCCTTTTTTTATAGATTTTTCTAACTAGCCTTAAAACAAGACTAAATATATATAATATTCTATTTTTATCAAAACTTCTAATTTTCTACCCTTTCTTTTCTTTTTTTCCTAAATTATGAGTTTTCTTTTTCTTTTTATTTTCTCTTTATTTTTTTTACTAATTATAATAAAAGGGTTTTTATTTGTCTTACGAGGCTTTTCCTATTTTTATTTTCTAGCTTAATAATAATAGTTACCTCATTAAATCATTCAATTTGATTTATTACCACTGACTATGAAATCTTGCAATAACCTAATAGAAGTAACTAGTATTAATATCTTAATTACCAAAATGACTAATATAAGGTCAAACGTACTTTTTAACAATAATTGACATAAACACATAACACCACAATGGAACCATACAAAATTAAATCCACATAATCATTAAACTAATTTAACACACAACTAACCATAAAAAAACAACTATCTAAATGCAAACAACATCACAACACACTATGCCACACATTTAACTATGCATATAACATGTACTAACTAAGGTGGTGTGTCAGGGTTTTAATCATTTCTCTATAATCTGTAATAAATCCATCTACGTCACCCTTTCTGATGATGCTCTCCCTTTGTCATTCTTTGAGGGATGAATCTCTCTCATATCCAACTCATGACATGTATATCATAAAATAATACTGAAATAAAAAATCAACATGATCATGATGTAAGAATATACAGTACATCTAACTCATAGCAATGAAATCATGTAATCAAAGAAATATTGAACTATCCCATAACAACATATAACCCATATCTTATTCAAATAATAATTAAATCAAATTGTTAACTATAAATGTCCATGGATAATAAAGTAATTTTGCATAATAAGGAAATCAGGATGTAACATCCTTTCTCCCTAAAGTTAGTCATCATCCCAGATGACTCTTATTCAAACATAGGTTCTAAATTAAAAACATTATTCAACAAAGAAATAAAATAGTATAAAGTATTAAATCAAGCATATAAATCTGGAAATTTCTTGTAGAAATCATCATAGTTCTCCCAAGTAGCATTATCATCAAATTATTAGTCCCACAAGACCTTGTATTATGACATCTCTCTATTACATTAAAAAAAATGAGTGTCAATTACTCTGATTGATTTTATCATGACCACCTCAAGGTCCCAAACTGGCAAAGCATTCCAATCCAACACACATGAAGGATTAGATATACACTTTTCAGATAATCAACATGGAAGACATTCATGAAATAGAGTTATAGTTGGTGGCAATGCATGCATATATGCTATAGGATTAACCACTCATAACACCTTGATTTTTACCACCCATCCTTGTTTTATTTTGTATCTTCTTGAATTTAATATTTAACCATAAACATATACAATCATCACAAAATCCAAAAATAAATGGCCAAAGAGAGTTCCATAAAGCCTTCTAACCCCTATGAATACCTCTCTAACCTAGAGAGTATTTTTCTCATTCTTGAGAAAAGTGTTTAGAGAAATTGATAAGAATGATGTGTATAAGTCAATACCATGGCTACTCCATGTAGCTTTTGACAAGTTTGAAAATGAATTGGAACTAGAAATAATAAATTTCTACTGTATACAAAATTAAATAATAATCCTCAATATATTTGTGTATAGCCATACGATTAAATTTTACAAGTCTCACTTACCAAATCTTGGATTCGATAAACTCCCCTTGTTAGATCCAAACTCAGTAAATATCAATTCAATGCAAGACTAACTAAGATCCACTCCATCTCTTATTACTCATGTTCCTAATTCACCACTCATCCCTTAGGTTCTAATGATCTCCAAAATGTGCACATGATTAAATGGATCATAAATCCATACTAAAAAATCCTAGAGTGTAATTACATACACTAAACAATCCAAGATATATCAATATCCCTCACAAAGAGAAACGTAACAACATTCCATGTTTACATTAAGTTGCCATTAGCCAAACATAACTAGTTTCATGTTTAATAGCTTAACCCATCTCGATTATATTCATAGTTAAAAGGAAATAATGTTAAAGTTAACTTATCAAACAAAGGCCAAGGATAAAACCATCCTTATAAACTTATATAGGTAACAAGAAAAATAATGCCTCCTCACTTGCTTGAATAGAGACATAAGAAGTTAGAAGCTCATCTCAACCCATTACACTTACAAAATGTTTTGCATATCTTATTCTATACTCACTCTAGGTGAAAGGTACATAAATGTCTCATTAAAACAACATGTTTTTAGTAGGATGATAATAATATTGATATAATCAAGGGTGAATCATAACATAATAATTATAATAAACTTATAAATCTTAATCTAGAACTAATATAAATTCAAGGTTCACCACTCCATGTGGTCAAAGTTTACAAGTTTAGATAAAGTAGAAATGGAAAGTGTGACTCCAAAAAGCAACAAGAAAAAAGTAGTGAATTAATATCTCAACAATAATAAAACTCTTAAATACCCTCACATGGTATGAAGAAAACACTACAACCCAATTTGCCAAAATCACTACATACTTACCAAACCTATGAGTGTAGTATCACTATTTATTTCCTCAACTAGAAGGAAAAATATTAACCACATAGATACATGAATCCTTTCAATTCCTACAAATTTAATATCAAAAATAAGTAAAATACACTATCCCACAATTTAATGTTATCAAATATAATTATACAAATAATTTTTTGATTAAGGGAACGCTTAATCAACATCATGAAAATATGAATCCACTCAGTGGGCTTATAATGATGTCAAAGGAGGGTGAGATAATAACAACTCACCTCTAAACTAACTATGAGAGATGAAACCTCTTCTCAATTGATATAAAAATATGGGGCACAAACCATGAGTAAACTCCTAACACATAGGAATCCTCAACAAAGATAACTACATTCCACTACAAGGAGAATTAGCACCTCACTAGGTGGTGCCAATCCATAAGTGATATTTTAGGATTCACGCTCCCTAGGTTAAGACACAAAATTCTATCTAAATTTCACATATTCTTAAGTGATAATCATCTCATTATTTTTGTACACTCATAATACAAATCATAAATGGTAGAGGTGACTTGATTTCCAAGTAAAGATGTAATCATTCTTGAGGTGTTTGATCTAAGTGATCAAAACATTATAGGAATATCTTATTCATGAATCAAGAACTATGATATTCACTCACCTATCCAAATATTGTATACAACCATCACCATCAAGACACTCGATAAACCAACCCTTTAACAACTCTAAGAGGGTACAAGTGCTCCTTAGGGTACAAACTTAATGTACCACACAATATTTCATACAATCAACTATTACCTATAATAGTCATTAAATAGGGACTATTTTAGATAATTTGGACTTATCTACAGTCCAAATGAAAAACAAATAACAATAATACACATTCTTATTCAAAATTTTATAATTTTAAATTCTCTCCAATGTAATAAATTGGGAATAGATCCAACTTATTACCATACTCTTCATGTGTAACTTGTGTAGAACCCAAAAACTATTCATTTTCAAAGATTATCTCCCATATAATTTAGGGACATAAGTACAAATTATATGTAATAGTCCTTAAAACAAACATGTGTATTTACTATATCTCACAACTCCAATCATGTGTAGCATGATTCTGCATGGAGGCATTACAAGTTCAAAATACACTTCACTTAACAAATACAATACTACATGTACTCTCTCATCCTAAGGGTTTTTCTACTTAGTGGAATTATCTTCAATTTCATCTTGATGTTCTTCCTCTTCATGGCCATGAAATTTCTACTCCAAGGCTGAAATTTGATCCCTAGTTTCACTCTTGGCTATGAGAATATGATCTAACTTTACTACTTGCTTAAAGGCAAATTGGTTAGGATCAAATGAAGGCTTATTGTCTTTGACATTTAAGGCACCCTCACTAATTACTCTAGTTTTCACTATCCTCCTTTATGATAAATAAAAGGATACTAAAATGCTAGTGGACTCATTAGGTCCTAGAGTTTGAGCCATAACTCTGATACCACATGTAACAACCCGGATGGGTTTGATTTAGAAAAATGTGATTTTTTTTTAATTTAATCAATGCATTCCTCCATTAACATTCACTATGAGAATATAATTAGTGATCTAGATATAAAACTCTAAGTATATTAACTATAAATAAGCATGTGACATCTAACAGTCACTGATCACTATCAATATATGAAACACATCATAATCAAATATGGAAATTAATTATAAATACCTAACCACAATTGGTACAATGATATAGACATTACTACCAAAGTAAAAATAAGTAAATAATTACATCTCATTAGATTAATGTCTTAATAATAATAAATATAGTTTAATTTAAAAGATACAATATACAAAGCTCCACTGAGGATGAGTTCTCAAACTCTAGTATCTTTGGCAATCTCAAGTGTTATCTCCTATGAAGTACTAATGTGGGAAGGGAGAACATCATTTGAGTGATTTTCCACACCAACCATAGACCATCGATCCCCTACATAATTCACCATTAGGGAATTTCCCTCCCTTAATGGATGAGTAGATAGTGATGGTATGAGAATCTAAAGAGACATGATAGTACCCATGTGTTGTATGATTTCTAAAAAAATGTGGTGTACTATAGAAAACTCATTCTAACAAGATATCACTCAAACATGTTAATCATACACATGAATTTACAATGACTCATTAATATTACTTAGACCAAGTTTTTCAAATAGCTATTGATCTCTAGGATCATTCAATTTCATACACACCACTTGATTAGATTGCCTTCATCTAGAATTGTGATGCTATTAAGCTAGTGAAGTTCATATCACTACTTACTCAGTACCAACAATGTAAGATTTTGTTAACATCTATATAATTAATAAATTCATATATATTACTTCCTATGAGCCATCAAAAAACATGATAAGCACATGGATAATCAAATTCATACATTTAGTCTATCAAACATGTGAATAAATCTCCACAATATCATTTATTACATAATTAATAAGCAAAAAAGTTAGATTATACCAACTGGGTCTTTATATATATATATATATATATATATATATATATATATATATATATATATATATATATATATATATATATATATATATGTATATATGTATGTATGTATATGTATGTATACTATATGTATGTATGTATATGTATGTATATGTATACATACATATATACATACATATATACATATATATATATATATATGTGTGTGTATATATATATATGTATATAGATATATGTATATGTATATATATATGTATATGTATATATATATATGTATATGTATATATATATATATGTATATATATATATGTATATATATGTGTGTGTGTATATATATATGTATGTTATACCAGGGTACAAACTATAATTATTATGTATGGATTCATTCATATGTTTAATAGATTAATATATACATTTAGCATGTTCTATGATAGTTAGTAAGAAGTACTGTATTATGGCTACTTGTAAAAATTAGAACATACAACCTTATATATATATATATATATATGTATATATATATATAGATATATGTATATATATACATATATATATATACATACATATATATATATACATACATATATACATATATATACATATGTATACATATACATATATATACATATATATATATATAAGGTTGTATGTTCTAATTTTTACAAGTAGCCATAATACAGTACTTCCTACTAACTATCATAGAAGATGCTAAATGTATATATTAATCTATTAAACATATGAATGAATCCAGACATAATAATTATAGTTTGTACTACCCTAGTATAACATACATTTAGACTATAGTTTTCAATCATAATACACTCTATGACATCCCGTAATATCATAGTTCATTATTAAAGGGCACAACTACATAATTACGAACAACCAATCTTACAATTTCAAGACTCAAATGTCCCATAATCCTAAATAATATGTAAGTACAAACAAATAACATTGACTCAACCCAAAATTAAATATGCACTTGTAATAATTGATACATGGATTTGTAAATTAAATTTAACCTTGACAGTCTCAATAAGAACAAGGCAGTCATCAACATGGTTAAGAGTAATAAATAATAGCCCACTTTTGAAAATGACTCTATTGATTTAAATTAGATTACAGTATATAAAAATTTAAATTATAACCTAACATTCACATCATGTCATGCCTACTTAGGGTTAATTACAAACAATAGTATAATATTATCTTGAAATTTTATCTGAGCCAAGACCCCTTTGAATGCTCCCCAAAGAATTGATTTTACAAACAAGATATTGCACTTAGACAAAACTACATACATAAGGCATATATTTGAATACATTTTCTATTCCCATAAGTACATTTAACTAAAATATATTCTATGATAAGAACTAAAATCATAGCTCATAGATGTTAAATTAATGGTTCATACATCACAATTGTTAATTAACTAGAAGTATCCTCATGATAATCAATACATAACTATTATATCAACATCACTATAAAAAAAATATTATTAATTTGATTTTAATAACTGTATTAACTATCCCTGATTATAGTTAACTAATAGTATAATAATAACTATCCACTCGCTCTATCAGTATGTTAGAATACATTAATATAGAGTAATAGATAGGGTCTAACAATATATTAACCTTCACAGTATATGTATAGTTAGTATTCTATATTATATTAGTTATTCACTAGTTACTATCTATTAAAAGTATACATTACTAACATTTAATTAATTATCCCCAAATATTGACTATAATCATGTTAGGGTATAATAACATCACTATAACTCATCCCTAATTAGGAAGTATCCATTGGTAACTATTATATCACAATACTAATAGATTAAGTGAGGAACACAAAATGTTGAATAGATTCTTAAATAATACAATAGGTGTGGTAGTTTGAACTATTATAATTCTATCAAGCAAATCAAACAATACTTATAATTACCTATACTTCCTTGTATATATCAACCTTTGTCATTTTTCACAGGTTCACTATATAACAATCCATTATAAAATTCATTGTAGTCACTTATCTGATCACAAAATATATTTAAATGTATAAGTAAATTTTAGCAACATATAAATTAACTATATGTTGTATATTAAATATATAAATACATTATATATATATATATATATATATATATATATATATATATATATATATATATATATATATATATATATATATATATATAATTTGCCTTGTATAAATATGTAATTCAACATATATATTTCTCTATCTTCATTGTCCATATATTTTGATTTAGCTATGGTCCAGTCAAATCCTCCTTCAAAGAATGATTATAATAAAGTCATGAATTTCAAATATTGTTACATAACTAACTATTGTAACATAATAAACATGTTAATATTAAATATATTGGATCAAACATTTCCCATTTATAAGTGAATATCTGATAGATATAAATTAGGTATGAATTAAATATCTCATTAAATGGATCAATAAGTTAGATATATATGTTGAATATGAAACCATGGAATATCCCAAGTAGGTTAATTTCACTACTTCAAAGTTTAAAGGTCATGCATCCTTATGGAAGAAACACATACAAGTTGAGAGAGTACGTAAAGGACAAGAAAATATTAATACATGGAGAGATTCAGCACAAAGATGAATGCTAAATTCATTCATTTAGATTGAAATATGAGTTTGTTTAATAAACTCTAAAACTAGAAAAAAAAAGAGATGAGTGTCAAATATTACATTGATGAACATTATAGACTTACATGCTTACCATTATAGTTGGTCATGTTGAATATGATATTGAAAAAAAGATCTCCAAATATGCAAATGGATTGTGCATGATAATTCAAGATTAGTTTTCTATGATAATATTGTGATCTATTGAATAAACCTACTAGTTTTCACTAAAGGTAGACTAAAATTAATCACACAAATAATTAGTAACATAAGAAAGAGGAATATTCATATTTGGATGTGAAAGTGGTAGAGGTTATTCTAAAAAGCACAAGAGAGCGAGGAAAGTATTCAAAGTACAATGATGTTAATTCCCATAAAGTTAGAGGTAATTTCAGAGGTGGATGATCCTATAGACAAGGTAAAGGTCATGGATCCAATGGTACATGTTTGAGACGTGGTGAGACAAGCGACATAGCATTTGAATTATCTCATATGCATATAGAAGGAAATATATGGACTAATGCAAGTGTTCATATTGCACAAGTAGATGAATAAATTGTTGTGTCCATTCATAACATAGATAAACCCATCACTAGGGAATCTCTCATGATGATTAAGGTATTATTGAATCATGTGAAAGAGAAAAACATTCCTATGTAGATAATTTATTATGAACCATTTAAAAATCTGAAGGTAAGTGTTGTAAATTAATTGTTGATAATGGAATCATAGATAATATTAGTTCAAAATAAATGGTAAATAAAATTGGATTGAAGAGAATTTTACATCTAAATCCATATAATGTTTATTGGTTTTTTAAGGGACATCAATATTTGGGGAATGAACAATGTTTGGTAAATTTTTATATTGATACATATAAAGATAATATTTTATGTGAAATAATTCTTATGGATGTTTGTCGTATTTTGCTTGTAAGGCCTTGACAATTTGATGCAAGGTGAACCATGTGCTAATCATATACATTGGTGAAATGTGGAGGAATATTCACATTGAATCCTTTAAAGGAAGTGAAAATAAGTAGATAAGAGTCCAAAAGTTTTGATAATTTTAGGAAAATAATTTCTCAAGTGCATGTTATGTGTTCATTTCAAAACTAGTGCAAAAATACACAAGTTTATCAGAAGAATAAATAATTCATCATGAAGTAAAAGATATCTAAGTGAGTTTGAGGAGATTATGTCTAATGACTTTATAGATAGATTACCACCAATGATAATCATAAATCATTGCATGGATTTGATATCAAGTTTGAGTTTATCAAATAAAGTAACACATAAATTGACTCCAAAATAGAATCCATAAGTGCAAATAGAAGTTTTATCATTTTTGAATAAAATTTTAATTAGATAAAGTTTGAGCCCTTGTATAGCACTAGTATTATTAATGCCTAATAATAAAGGAGAATGAAGAACATGCACTAATTTTTGAGCCAGTATCAAGATAAATATAAAGTATAGATTTACATTATTATGCATGGATGATTTAATGGATTACTTAAGTGGAGTGAGATATTTCATGAAAAATTGATTTGAAGAGTGGAAATAACCATATTCCTATAAGAGAGGTTGATGAATAGAAAAAATGTTCAAGAGACAATAAGGGTTATATAATGCACCAAATACATTCATAAGAGTGATGAATGAAGTTATTAAACTATTTTTGGGTAAGTTTTTCATTGTGTATTATGATGAAATATTTATTTTTAATATAATAGAGGAAGAACATTTGTAAAATTTGTGCAAAGTGATATGAAAATTAAGAGACGAAAAATTACCAATGAATTTGGAGAAATGTAGTTTCATGCAAAAAAATTGGTATACTTCAGATTTTTGATTTCTGAAAAAGGTTTAAACATGGATCTAGAGAAGGTGTGAGCTATATTGGATTGGAGTTTATTACAAAATACATTTGAAACACACATTTTTCATAGACTAGAATTATTTTACAAGATGTTTATAAGGAATTTTGGTGGGGTATGTGTAGTGATCACTAATGTTATGTGCACAAATTTAAAAAATGGACAATAGAAGTAGAAAATAGTTTCCAATAGTTAAAGAAGAATATAATTGAACAACTAGTATTATCATTTGAAGACTTCAATGAAGTATTTTAGGTAAATTTTTATGCAAGTAACACTATAATAGGAGTAGTATTGATTCAATAAAGAAGACCTATTTCATATTTTATTATTCAATTAAATGATTTTTAGGGTAATTATTTATTATATGATTAATATTTATATGCAAATGTGCAATCACTAAATAATGGAGATATTATTTGTTTCCAAAAGAATTTGTATTATATATATATATATATATATATATATATATATATATATATATATATATATATATATATATATATATATATCATCAAGCACTAAAATTCATTAATAATCATAATAAGTTGAGTCAAATATATAAGAATGGGTTTAATTCCTAGAAAGTTGTTCATTTTTTTTAAATATAGAAATGGAAAATGTAATAGAAATTTTGATGCATTGAGTAGAAGAATTATTTTTTTGAATGAGTTAAGAGTGGAATTCATAGTATTTCATGCTATGAAATAGCAGTATGGAGAAGAGGAAGATTTTCTAGAAGCATGTAAGTCATGTACATAACTAGTGAGTAAAGATAGAACACCATGGTTAGAGTATTTTATTCAAGGATATTTGTCATTAAAAAGAAGACACTTATATAAACCAAGATGTTCAATGTGAGAGAATTTGATCAAGGAAAAACATAGTGGAGGATTGGCGGATATTTTGTTTATGAAAACACATTAGCACAAGCGGTAGAACATTATTTTTGGCTATGAATTAGAATAAATGTGCATAAATTTGTTCAAAAGAGTAAAGACTTTGCCAACTAGAAAGGTAAGAGTTAAAATACAAGGCTGTATCAACCATTACATGTTTCAAAGAAACTGTGGTAAGATAAAAGTATAGATTTCGTTTTAGATTCACCTAGAACACAAAAAGGAAATGATTTAGTATTTGTGATAGTTGATATATTTTCAAAGATGGCATATTTAATAGCATGTATAAATACTAGTTATGTAACAAAATTTTATATCTTAGTTTTCAAATAAGTTGTAAGGTTACATGGTTTACCACACAATATAGCATCAAACAGAGAGATGAAATTTATCAAACATTTATAGAAAACATTATAGAATAAGTTGAATACTAAAATATAATTTAGTTCAGCATACCATCCTAATCTATTGAGATGTTTAATTGAAGGTAATTTAGGAACATGGGATAATATTCTAGCACAAGATTAATTTTTGTATGATAATTTCATGAATAGAAGTACATTGAAGACACCATCTAAAATTTTTTATGGGTCAAGTCCAAGAGGAGTTATGAAATTATGAAACATGAGAAATGAGAAAAATAAAAGTGTTGAAGTAGAATATTTTATAGAATATATGTAATAAGTGCATAATCAAGTGCAAGAATATTTGGACAGGAATACAACACAGTATAAATAACGTGTAGATATAAAGAGAATATAATTTGAACATCAAGTTGGAGACTAAGTCCTAGCATATTTGAGAAATGAAATATTTCAAAAAGGGACTTATGATAAATCGATGTGGAAAAATATTTGTCCATGAAGAATTTTTAAAAGTTTGGGAAGAATGCATATAAGATAGAATTAATTTAATATTTACAATGTGGATTATTTATATTCATACTATGAAGGATAAAGTAGTGAAAATAAAAGTACTGATTCTAGAGAAATAGACTGGATATTTCATATGATTGAGAAAGAACGTGACTAAATATAATCAATAATTGACATGTAATTTATAAAAACTATGCAAAGAAGATGATATCCAGAATATACCACTTAACCTTTTAGATTTTGATGATGATGAGCCAGATGAGATCAACCTCAAAATAAAAACTTTTGATCTCTCTCCTCATCTCATTTCCTAGCTTCCACCATCTTTGAAGCCACGTTCTTGTCAACCACCTAGTGATGATATACCCATAGTCTTAACTAATACTCAATACTCAATTCATCATACCACCTCTAATGAGAAGTTTGTATCTACCTGCATAATTGATCTTCATACACCTAATTATGATGATGGTTATACTTTAAATGACCCATTTCTAGGAAGTCTTGTTTAGACTAGAGATGCTAAGATCCTTCATTATCATGGTCAACCCAAACTCATCAAGAATATACCACTTAACCTATTATATTTTGATGTTGATGAGCTAGATGAGATCAACCTCAAGATAAAAAATTTTGATCTCTCTCCTCTTCTCATTTCCTAGCTTCTACCATCTTTGAATACACAAAACTCTTGTTAAGTGAGTGACGCATTAATATGACTCTACAAACATGTTTTAACAAGTTATAATGCCCACCTAAGGATATAATAATCATAATAATTTAATTTTTACAATGTGGATTATTTATATGCATGCATGAAGGATGGAGTAGTGAAAATACAAGTGCAGATTCTAAAGAAATAGATTACATATTTCATATGTTTGAGAAAGAACGTGAATAAATATAGTCAATGATTGACATGTAATTTAGAAAAAATATGAAAAGAAGATTATATCCATAATATACCATTTAAAATCTTAAATTTTGATGATGATGAGCCAAATGAGATCAACCTCAAGATAAAAACTTTTGATCTCTCTCCTCATCTCATTTCATAGCTTCCACCATCTTTGAAGCCACGTTCTCATCAACCACCTAGTGATGATATACCCATAGTCTTAACTAAGATTTGATACTCTATCCATCATGCCATATCCAATGAGAAGTTCATGCCTACCTATATACTTGATCTTCATAGACCAATTATGATGATGGTTGTACTTTAGATGACCCATTTCTAGGAGGTCTTGTTCACACTAGAGATGTTAAGATCATGGTCACCCCAAACTCATCAAAAATATACCACTTAACCTCTTAGATTCTGATGATGATGAGCTAGATGAGATTAGCCTCAAGATGAAAACTTTTTATCTCCCTATTCATCTCATTTCCTAGCTTCCACCATCTTTGAATATACCAAAATCATGTTAAGTGAGTGAAACAATAATATGACTTTACAAACATGTTTCAAAAAGTTTGAATGCCCACCTAAGGCTATAGTGCTCATATTAATTTAATGTTTACAATGTGGATTATTTATATGCATACTATGAAGGATAGAGTAGTGAAAATACAAGTGCATATTCTAGAGAAATAAATTATATATATTATATGCTTGAGAAAGAATGTGAATAAATATAATCAATGATTGACATGTAATTTATAAAAACTATGAAAAGAAGCTGATATCTAAAATATACCACTTAACCTCTTAGATTCTAATGAGGATGAGTTAGATGAGATCAACCTTAAGATAAAAACTATTGATCTCTCTCCTCATCTCATTTCCCAGCTTCACCATCTTTGAATCCATATTCTCATCAACCACCTAGTGATGATATACCCATAGTCTTAACTACGACTCGATACTATATTCATCATGCCACCTCCAATGATAATTTTTTACCTACCTACATAATTGATCTTCATACACTCAATTATGATGATGGTTATACTTTAGATGACCCATTTTTAGGAGGTCTTGTTTAGACTACAGATACTAAGATCCTTTATTATCATGGTCACCCCAAACTCATCAATAATATACCACTTAACCTCTTAGATTCTAATGACGATGAGCCAAATGAGATCAACCTCAAGATAAAAACTTTTGATATCTCTCCTCATCTCATTTCCCATCTTTCACCATCTTTGAATATACCAAACTCATGTTAAGTGAGTGAAGTAGTAATATGAATTTATAAACATGTTTCAACAAGTTAGAATGCCCACCTAAGGATATAGGTGAAAATGTCTTTATCCTATTTAATAAATATAATCAATGATTGACATATAATTTAGAAAAACTATGCAAAGAAAATAATATACAAAATATCTAGTAAAATGGAAAGGTAAGACATAAGATATGACATAGATTATTACATCATAAGCTAAAAAATAAGGAATATCATTAATATAAATTTAAAATTCACATGAGTATTATAACATGTTTCTTTTATTTCTTATGGTGTATGATGAAGGACCATCCCAACTCACATGCTATCTTGCATCAACCAAAAAATATGTTAGTTTAGGACATTTATGTAGGTATTATATTGGATAGGTTTATTCTTTTCACATATGTCTTATTTGTGTTATTTTATGTTACCTTTGTGTGTGCATGTGTTTAGTGTATGTTTCTTGCGATCATATATATGTTTGTAGTTTTTTGTACATCTTTTATTGTGTGTAGTTTTATATTTTTCTTATCTAATTAATATTGTAAGACTTTGCACAATAAGTTTTGTTGGTATGTTACTATAGTGAAACCATATAGATATTTGTATTATCTTTCCATCAATATATGATATATCTTATGTAATAGGTCATTCAATTAAGATTTGAATTTTCACTATAGAAGCAATCAAGTGGATGAGGTTTCTTTGGGGAGTTGGACATTCAATTCACAATTAGTGCATTGAATTTTAGGTCATTTGAAAATCATGTATTAAATTGCATTATTTTTCTTTAGAATACATGAGGATCATGGCACAAAGGTCATTATGGTAATTTCTAGTCATAATTTCTTGTGAATTCCTACAAATTTCTTCATATGCACTTTATTTGTGTAGATATATATTGTGATGTGTTATGGAAGGAGTTATTTATAACTATTTGGAATTTAATTATGAAATTTTGGAAATCTAATAAAGATTAATTTAATATTTTTTGTGATATATTTGTGATGCATTAAGCTATAACTTGTTATTTTACCTTGGAATTGTAAGATACATTCAATGTTTATGGTGCATTGAGGTGTGTTAATGCTTTTAGTAGAATAAAATCAATTAACGTAATTAGGTGGGTATTTTACCTTTATAATCATACCCCTACATCTATGTTAAAAGGATTGGAATTAAAGGACAAATAAGATTAGATTTGTGAGTTATATCCTAAGATTGCTATACTTGAAAAGACCCTGAGTTATCAAAGTTCAAATATATAGATCCAAGGTATAAATGCATCTCATAATGATATTGTGGTGTAATTTTTATCATTATGTTTTTTGGGTTTTAATTTATAGAAATATAATAGAGATATGAATTTATTTCATTGGATTCCATTATAGTTAGTTCACTGTTACGTATGAGATGTGTGCATTCTAAGGCATCTGATAATTGAGATCCATAATTATGAATAAATCACCATCACTCATAGATAACATGAACATAAAATGAAATTTTGGTGGGATATACATTTTAGGCATTTTGTGCACCCATTTTGATCTCCTAAGAGTATTAATCATAAGATCCCCCTCTTCTTTTTACTTTATTGAATACTCATACATCACACCTTACTAAAATATAGGTTATTTAACATCTATGTCAACCTACACCTTTTTATTTTATTCCTTTATTTTATTTTTTTATTATTACATTGTGACCTTGTGCACCTCACTGAAGACTACATTATAGCTATAGATTGCCTTATTTTTCTTAGGTTCTAAAGCCTTAGTAATCTAGTTATAGATTGCCTTATCTTTTATCATTTGGAATATGAGTGTAATATTTAAAATTAAATATTATTAGGTGTCACAAGCATGGATTCTTATAATCCCACACTTATTTTTGAGTCTTATTAACTAGCACCAATGTGGGTGACATATTTACAAGGTAAAAATAAATATGCATTGCTTCATCCAAATTTTGGCTCTAAGTTCACACCACTCGACATAATTTGGGCCTTGTCCATAAGTGTCCTATTCATTTGATTTAAAATTCTAATTCATTATAGTTTATATGGAATTGTATTTTTCCTTTGAATACTAATCTGCCTATAGAATTCATCAAACACATTAGATAATTATTCAACCCCATTTTTTATTTGTACTATTTTTATCCTCTTCTCCAACTAGTTCTCCACAAGGTCTTTTAACTCCTTGAATTTTATAATAACTTCATATTTACTCTATATGAATTATAACCAAGTATTGAAAGAGTAATAATCTATGAAGAACACATAGAAGATAGACATCTTCAATGATGAAACATATACTAGTTTGAATACATCAGTATGGATCACATGCAAGATTTCACTTGATCACATAATATTTTTAGGTAATTTGACCTCTGTACTTTATGTAAATACAATTTTATATAATTATAATCTTAAGGGATGGTTTTCCATCCCTTTTTATATATATTTAGTCTACATCATGTGTAGACATTTTTTACCAAAATGGCCCAACCTTTGATGCTAGAGCATTGTCTTCTCCATCAAAATCAATGTACACCTTCCTAAATCAACCTTTACCTTAATAAAAACATATCTTTACCATGTGTTTCATACTGCATTTACATCAAACCTAATAATAATACCCATGTGCACACCCCTTGCCAACAGCATGACTCTACAAACCATTTTCCACCCATATATTGAATGAGACCTAAACAGTAAATTCACACATATTTCTCATACAGATTGGATTCCTCATAAGTCTATGAATGTGAAAAACACTAGGGAGGGTATTGACCCTCCCATCTCTGAATTCAAACTTGATTATTCCTATACCCATGATCTTGTAGGTAAATTTATCTCCTAAAAATATAACACCACCATCATATTTTTCATATTACAAAACCACTCCCTCATAGGATTCATATGATAGGAGTCACTTGAATCATTTATACATGCATACTTTCATGTATACAAACTTTTAGATGGGAGATAGACATCTCCATATCCATCACTAGAGACATTTTCACCTAAGGATTACATAATATCTAGTGGTTTGGATTTTTCTACTTTTCTTGATTTATATACCTTCTTAAAATAACATGGTTTTCCATACTTCAAACACTTCTTCAAGGATCTATCCAAATTATTAGATATAACTCTATAGTTTGAGTGTTTATTTCCAACCTTATGCTTGCCTATTTTTTTCAATCAACCTCACATAGATAAGACATTCTTTGTCTAATGTCTTTCCACATAATTGTGCCTCATCTCCTCTAATAGTATAGTTACAAATACATCTTCTACTTTTAGCTCTGATGTATTAACAATGATATCCATCATTATATTTTTCCATGAGTCTAGAAAATATCATAACAACATGATATAACTTTCTTCATCATCCATTTTGACATCCACAGATGATAATTGGTTTAACATAGTGTTGAAGTCATTCAAGTGATCTAAAAGTAGGTCACCATCATTCATTCATAATGAATATATCTTATTTCACATGAATATTCTATTTACTATATATTTATCCTAGGATAATGCTCTTAGCTTTCTCAAAGAAAATTTATATTATTCTTAGCCAAAACATTCAATTACATTAAATAAACAAACATAGTCTGGTAAAGATTCTATATTTCCTATAATTCTTTTCCCATTCATCTAGTTTCATTCCCATGGGTGGTGCATCTTATATATTTAACCACTGTTCTCTATCTACCAAAAGATCTTTCATCTTAACTTTTCATAAATAGAAATTTTGAGCATATAATTTATCAATCTCTATTCTTATAATTCTAGTAATTTACTTATAAAATATTATTCCACACATAATTCCCACTCAAGTAAAACCATTTATCATAGGTTAACCTAATTTATATAAAGCTCAAACCAAGGTTTGATACCCAAGTTCGGTATAAGTCTATTCATGCTAAAAAAAATACAAGGGAGAGTTATGATATAATAATATTAAACATACAAATAAATGACAAGCACATATAATACATAATATTTCACCTAGGATAACCCTTATAATTAAAAAATAAAACACAATAATCTACTTGATTATAACATTAAAAAAACATGTTTATAATACTATAATAAGTTTCAAGGTTTTTAAAACTTTGTACAACTCTTTAATATAGATTAAAATTCACACACTTGAACATGTGTATTCAACATTCATGCATTTTATTTCAACCACTCTATAAATTGATCGTGTATGGGATCATAACATTTTTATCAAACATCCTCATCTTCCTAAGAAGAACCAAGTTTATATCTAACACCTCACTTTCTAACACATACGTAGAATGGAAATTTGTTATCATACCTACTAATAACCAAATTGATAATTATGTAATGATCCTCAATATTTTTGTGTCAGAACACCACCAATATGTTTATTTTAGTCATCTAGTTTGATAGGTACATTACAAAAGTGTATGGTAACACCTTAAGTTTAACTCCATTACTTGACATGTTGCACAGTTTTTCATAGCACATTATTGTTACTAAACCACTATTATCAACTTAGTAATCTTCCATAGTATAATGAAAATATGAAAATTACCATGCGTATCTCTATTATAATCACTAAATGCTAACAACCAACATAACTACCATAGAAATCTCTATAAAGCCTACACAACCATCCCTATTTATGAAATTCACATTCACATCTTACAAAAATAGTGGTTGTGGAAATAACCTTGTGTAATACCACCCTTGCACACAATTACCATTGCATATATCTATTCAAAGCTGAAACATTTTTCAAAAAGAGTAAATATTAATTTTTTTCCATGCATGAATATCCAATAAGTTAGATTTACTATTTTTTTTTGTATGTGGATATGGATTGAAGTAGGGTTTATACAAAAAAAATGGCATGATTACTTTAATAAATTCATTTTACATATGGATATGGCATGAACTAGGGTTTCAAAAAAAAATTGGGCACGAGGATACATAGCAATTTTTTATTAAATGTAATATTTTTGTATATTATTTTATCAAATTTTGGTAAATAAGTGGATTAATTACTTAGATAAGATAATTTTTTGTGTAAAATTTAAAAGATATAAACATGCAATAATTGACACAAATTGATTTTAAACTTACTAAATTTGTAAATATACTAAAATGGTAAGGTAAAAAGGAGATACATGTTGGAAAGTGTTGTCATTGATGTCATGTGTGCATTGATGTCAAAGGTAATGATAAAGTGGTGATATCATGATGATGATGAGTTTGAGCCTAAAGTTGTGCAAGGTGGGATTTGGATGCATATGAGCTAAGGTAAGTATAGTTTGAGGATTATCATATTATATCTAGCATGTTGATGTGGTTTTAGGTCAAAGAGAGAAGACAAGCATGTGAATAGTGTGTTGGCATAGGCTTCGTAGCCTAGTATGTAAGCATGGATCTTCAGTATATGCTTGGAAAAGAAGTTGATGAATGTTATAAATGATGATATATTGTTTAATATTTCCTATAAAATGTCAATGATGATTTTATATCTTGTTTAAGTGCATGGTATTCATCTGGTTCTTCGTGATATTCATCTTGGCACAGTTGGTTTTGTGATAGAAAAATTTAAGTAGGCAGTTTGTTGACATCACTATTGCCACTTATAGATTATTTAGAAGGATTTAGTAATATGGGTGTGATCACATTATTCCCAAGTTTCTATGGTCCAAATTTTATGTCATGAGCTTGAGTTTAGATAAATATATGCAAGTGCAAAGTTGGCTTCTCAGACAGAATTTACTAAGTTTCTATACTTAGCTAGACCATCATTGTATGTCATGTAAACATGTATGATCAAAAAAGTTTGTGAATTTATTATAAGTTATTTGAAAGTAAAAATTGGGGAAAAAAATTCATGGTTATGTTATATATAGTGCCAAAAATGTACCCTAAAGATTTGGAGTCTGAAAGTGTTTTCTAGCTTGAGATAGAAATCTTCAAAGTTGCACTTACAGATTGTGATGGGCCAGAAACCATCAAGATAAACTATGATGAAGTCTAAGGTAATCTATTTATCAGATATAATGGTGTGAACTATATCATATATCTTAATCCAATTATTTCAAATAAATTTTTATATGTCAAAGAATGAACATGCTAGTGATAAGTGTCACATTCACAAAGCTTGGATAGAAGATCAATGATTCATGGATGATCATCTAGTCAAAATATCGATGGTATGGGTCAAGTAAAAGAGTTAATATGTGAATAATGAATATATATCTGATAAGTTTCAAAATAATAGTATTTTTTTATCTATATCTAATGGTGATCAATTCTTTATAAAGATCAAGTTACTCAGAAGAGATCGATGGAGCACATTTGTTTCAAATTATTAGGAAGCAATGAGATGATGATAAGTGATTGATGTTTAAAAAGTAAGCAAAGGTAAGGACTAAGATAATTTAAATGGATATTAATGATATGTTTTTTTTAAATTTATGAGATGGAATGAGATGTTAGCAAAGTATTTGATGTTTAACTATGACCATTGGTATTTGAATTTAGCAAAGGGAAAAACCAGTCTGCAGTGTTTGAGCCATAACTTTTGATCTAGGATGAATTTAAAGGTACAGTAAAAAATCAAATTTGTATAAGAATTAAAGGTGAATATAGATAACCTAATTATAATTTTTGAATATTTATAAAGTCAAATGTATTGAGCTCCAAAGTTGATTGTGTATTTGACCATGGTCTGTAAGTGACTCAAGAAGGATATTTTGAGTTGTCTAGTTGGTATTTGGATGTTTCAAGGGTATTTATCTATTGGAGAGTGTTGTAGATTATCTAAGGATTATCTATATGGAATTTTAATGTATGACCAATCCATATTATATATAAACAAATTCTTATAAGTTGATAGTTTATTCATTCATGGTATTCTTGTCTACAAGGCTAATGTTTGAGTAGATTCAGCATATGCAAAGGAGTGTTGTGATGTCTATGATAATTTGAGGATGTTGAAAGGTTCATTTTTAGTGGAAATATGATTTTTTAAGTGGTCCTTTATTTTTAATTACTTGATAGAGTGCTAAATCGGTGAATAGGTCTGCATGAGACCTATAAGGGCTACTAAGGCCTAATTAAAAGGTGTAGTTGTTTAAGGTTGACCCATGGACGATATGGATGACCTATGAGAATGGTATTGAGATATGTATTAATATGATATAATAATTAAGGGTTAATTAAATTCTAAAGGCTGGCTAAGAAGATAATAATCATGAAGGCTCTATAAAAATTGAAATCAAATGTGTTAATTTATAGACTTGTGAGACTTAAGAGAGAGAGGTGTGTGAGAGAGTTGTAGAGTGAAGGAAATAAGAAAGTATGGGTACCTATTGGATGGCATAGTAGGTTGATGACTATGTTTATGACCTATAGTTCCTATTTTTGATGTCAAAATAGTGATCTTGTAGGTTTGAATATTGAGGATGAGCAAAGAGGTCTAGAGTAATCCAAAAGGATGTTTTGGATGCCTTGAGTGTGAACAAAGGATAGATAATGTTTTTATGAGCTTGGTAGTTGATTTGAGAGGTATATAAAAGTGTGGATTATGTGTATAACCATTTTTTCATGTTTATAAATTTATGATAGAGTTATTTTTGAGAAGTGTAGAGTGATCTAAAAGGTGGGTTTGGATGTCTGTGAGTATGTGAATAAGTAAAGGGGGATATGTTTGTGGGGTGTCTCCATCAGATTGGCAAGCAATTTATGATCAAGAGATGATAATTTCATAGGTGTTAGGAGGGTACTCAATATCTATGTTATAAGGACTTGATCATCTTAGGTATAGGTGCTCCTTGTGAAATAGGTGTTTCACTAAAGCTGGTCAGAAGAACTTAATCATCCTAGGGGCAAGTGCTCCTAGTAAAATAGGTGTTTCACTAAATTTTGGTTAGAAGGACTTAACCATTCTCATTTTTGTAATACCTTAAAGCATAATTAGTCCATGTGTTTACAAGATTGAGAGTGGGTTTTATTCTCCATGAGGGTTTCCCACATTATATGTTGTGTTATGATGTGCTTCTCTTATTCATGCTTTGATGGTAATCTAGTTTCATATACTTGTTGTGTTGATTTATGAATGCCAATGAATGAATGAAAGTGATCTAAAAGTGAAAGATTATTTGATTGATTTTCCCCACTTTTATTCATCTTGTACCTCCAACAATTAGTATTAGAGCCAGGTTCTTTGGAGGAAGCTTAAGAGCTTGAAGGAGATTCTAAGTAGCACAAGATGGCTAAGCAGTTGAAGAAAGAGAGTCAATAGTGAAAGGTTATGATCAAATAACTTGAAGAGTAGATATGTGCTTTGAATAAATATTTCAAAGAGGATGAGAAAGTCATCAATGATCTCAAGGTTCATCTAGAAGATGCCAGGGCAAGTTTGAGTTCAAAATAAGAAAATTGTTCAAAATAAAAGGAAATCATGTACGATGAAGAAGTTTTCCATGACAATGGAGAAGAAGTGTTCTATGATAGAGAGGAATAAGAAGTGGATCTAGGAGATGATCTCATAAAGATAAATCATAAGATGAGGTATGTGATTAAAGGTCTTGAAGCACAATTCAGTTTTCTTGAGGGAAATTTGTTAGGCTAGACCAAGATAGATGTGAAGAAGTTTCAAGATTTGATCAAGAATATTGAAGAGAAAACATGTATATTAAATGATGACATGGATAAAGAAGCCAAAGAAGATAAGGAGGTCATCAAAAATATTACAATTCAATTAGAGTTTTTAAATGGTAGCCTAAAATCAAGAGAATAAGAGTTCAAATATATCAAGACTCAATTAGAAGAAGCCAATACCAAGGTGAGTTCAAAACAAGGTGAGCATGATGATTTAAAGACTAATCTTGATTCCTTGAGAGTAGATCATAAACAACTCATAAATGATTTGGACAAGTTGGAAAAGGAACATGTAAAGCCTAAGCAAGCTAAGAAGAATAAAGGCTTTGAAAGCAATGCAAGAAGGCCTCTTATAACACCAAATGCTTCAAGGTATGCTAGTCATCATTGTTATACATGTAATAAGTATGGTCATAGAGCTAAGGAATATAGAAGGAAGTTAGTCAAGTATGGACATTCAAGTAGCTATGATAGAAGGCATTTTTTGCCAAAGATTAATCATAGTTTAAATTTGTTAAAATCTACAAATGATGTTATTTGTTTCATTTGTGATAAGAAAGGTCATATTGTTATACTTTTTCCTAATAAATTGATAAGACCTCAAGTCATCTGTAGAAGGGAGAGACTTCTAGAAACCATATCAAAAGTCAAAACATGATATGCAGACCTAAAGAAGTGAAGGCTAGTCCTATTGAGCTCAAGGATCAAACTTTTGATACTGTAGAAAAGGAATCAGTTTTGGAGGTGTCTCAAGAGTGCCAAGGAATCTTGATATCAGTATAAATGGAGAAGGTGGATGATCTAAGAATCAAGTCAATTATACCTTTCAAGGCCAAGGAGAATCTAAAAGAAGGATCTCAATCTGATGGTTTATTTATTTTAGTTGAAGAATTTTTTAGGTAAGGAGTTCTTGTTGACTAGTTTCAAAGAGGATAAGGTGTTAGTTGAAGAAATATGATAATAACTTGTTTTTTCATCATCCATTGTCAAGGAAGACAAAGAAGAGATGGATGCCAAGCAAGTTGTTTCGTTCAAGAAAAGGAAGAAGAAAAAGAAGGTTATTTAGTCCTGTGATGAGGACTAGTATGCTCCTCTATTCTAGGTCCTTGTGAAGTATAGATGTCTTTTTTGTGCTTCATGAAGACATTTCTCAGTTTGAAGAAGCATGTGGTCTTACAATAGTTTTTTTAGTTGGAGCAATCTTTAGGATTAGATTGAAGGTTTCCTAGTGGAAAAATTTGATTTGTGAGTTATCAAGATGATATTTTTTCATATAAAGGTATGCTAACCTTATTCTAGCATGATCTAGGTAGTTTTTTGGTTTGAAGGTATGTTGAAGTCAAATTGGAGATTTTTGAGTGCTCTTAGTTTTCTTAATTTTGGATTAAGGGGAAAAAGGCCTAAAAAGGGTTATAGAATGTATGGGTTCCCAAGGTTTGAAAGCTCAAAAATTGGTTCAGAAGTGTTTGATGGTTGTCTCCAGGTGTGCAAGAAGTTTTAGAGGTGGGAGTTAACTAGAAGAAGGTTTGTTGACCCTATTTATTTTAAGATTCTAGAGTTTTGGTCTATGCTAGAAAAGTGTTTTGCCTTATGGATTGAGGTTGGAGGCTTCTTAATTTGTTTAATGGGACAAATGGGCTATCAAATAAATCTTCACAGAGAGTTGAAGGTTTGTGGTTTTCAAATTATTCAAGTTTTTATCAAGATGGATGCCTAATTGGATAGAAGGTTTGTGAAGGAATTATGTTGTAGAGGATGATCTAGGTAATGAAAATTGGTGTGCTTGAGGGGACATATGAGATGCTCTAGATATGAATTTTTAGGTCTTAAATATGTGTCTACTAAAATCTGTGGGCTTCACAAGTTTTGGGTAGGGCTACAAGGAGTCTAGACAGGCCTAGTATGAAGAAGAATGATTTCTTGATCAATTTCTCCAAAAGAGCATGGTATGAGTGTTTCAATATAAGTTATATGGTTAATTTATAACATCTTTCCTATTTATTGTGTGGCTTGAAGATTGGTGGTTATTTTTAGAGGTGGCTTGTAAGTCAGAGTATGAATGTAGAATGGTGTTGTTTGAAGACCCAAAGTAGTTTAGTGTTTTGAGTTTGATATTTTCATGTTTTTGAGGCCATGAAGGTGTTATCAAAATTTATATAGGTGAGATTTGGTTATGAATATCAAGGTGGAGTCTGTTAGGTTGGAAAAATGAGGAGCATGGAGTTAGGGAGAGCTAACTCAAATGGCTTGAGAAGTTATGCATGATGTGAGGGGAAGCATATGTGAGATGCTCATTCATATCAAAGATGTGGTGATATATACTATAGATGATATTTTAAGAAGGTTGATGTAATGACTTGATCAAATCTATTCATAATTGTGAAAAATATGTTGAATCTGCATGCATAAGCAAAGGAAGCTTATGAATTTTGTAGGTAAATAGGTCCAAGGATTATAATAGCCTAAGTTAAGATTGATGTATGTTAAAAAATAGATGAAATGAGATGGAGCATGATTTTAGGGAGAGATTTCTAAGCTCTGTGAGTAGTTTGTCAAGTCCAAGGATTAGAGATGTCCAAGGTCATATTGATGCATGACAAAGGGGGACCAATTGTTTCATATGAGGTATGTATCCTAAGAAATTTGAAGTACATTTGAATATATTCATGATGTTAAGAGGATATCGATGGTTATTTATTCCCATTTTTCATTAATGGAAAATGGGGAGAAATATAATAATAATTTTCCATCAATGACAAAGGGGGATATTGTTGGCAAGTGTTGTCATTGATGTCAAAGGTAATGACAAAGTGGTGATGTCATGATGATGATGAGTTTGAACCTAAAGCTATGCAAGGTAGTATTAAATGCATATGAGCTAAGGTAAGTATATATTGATTCTTATCATATTTTATCTAGCATGTTGATGAAGTTTTAGGTCAAGGAGAGAAGACAAGCATGTGAATAGTGTGTTGGTATAGGTTTGGTAGCCTAGTA